>JAOXNV010024337.1:0-95566 GCA_028565915.1 Momotus momota
GCGGGGGACTGGAGGGGGCGATATTTTTCCTCCCCCTTTTTTTAAAGGGTCCGTGAGTGAGAGGAAAGCATCGAGAGCTGCACCTTCCCCAGCAGCAAGAAAAACAAAAGTTGCACTGAGACACAGCGAGGCTTCCGGTAGTCAAAATAATAAAACCTCTTCGTATTTATTTATGTTTTCCCGTAGTAATCACTGTGCGTATGCGGGGTGGTTAATCAGATGGTGGAAAAAAGTGCCGTGTGTGTGTGTGTGTGTATATGTCAGAAGAAGCTGGCTGTTGGTTTGTATAAGAGCCCAGATGCACTCGTGTGGAAATTATAAAGGCAGGGCCAGGCAGGCGGGCGGCCAATCGCCACTGGGCTCGTCACTGCAACCTCTTTCAGCTCAAACCCGGCTAATTAATCCCTCTCTAGGAGATAGATATGTATACACAGACACACACACGCACACGCAGGCACGTATAGAAAGGTAGAAGGTTACTGGCAGAATAAACCGCCCCGGTCATCTGTACGCTCGGAAATCAAGAGAAATCGCTCTGCTTTGGGTGTGACTTGAAGGGTATTGACGTTTCGAAAGGACTTGGCAAAACTGTGCCGCTCCGCACTGAATCCCACCGTGCCTCCCTACGGCCAAGACGTGAATGCAGGTGTATTAATGGGCATCCATCAACTAGGGAGCTACAAACCGGGCTCGCTCCTGCAGGAGCAGAGGCGTAAATTCATTAACTCACACTTGGCGTCATATCACGCTGTCCTTTCCTTCTGATAGTTTGTCTGTAACTGCAAGCGAGAAGTTGTCGGGCTTTTTTTTCTCTCGTGAACCGGTCAGTGAACAAGGCAGCAGATTCACGGCAAATGTAGTGCTCTTTGGAATAAAATATTACACAAAACTCCACGATTTGTGTGGTTTTAAAAGATCTTCTGGCGGACTCTAATCTATTTTGAGGTTTAATGCATTGTCTCTGCCTTGCTTTTTTTTTTTTTTTTTGAATTTGTACCTTATGAAGGGAGAATCAATCGCTAAACGTATCTATCAGGTCTTTTTCACGTCCCCTCCAGAAATCAAGTAACTGATACGAACGGTAAATCTCATCTGCCGATTCTTAGCTTCGTTTTTATGTTCCGTCTAGCGTTCCAATACGTTGTGGAGAGTGGATATTTAGCTGCTTTTTGAGAGGCACTAGAAGTATCTATTCATTTCAAATCTGGACGATTTATTGTATAGCGAGCTCTGCTAGCAAGCTGCGTTTAGTAAATGTGCACACGGGAGGGATGCAAGCGACTGCAAACACGCTGGCATGCTACTTATCTGACAGTTTGGGGTTTCGCTTGTGTGATGTGTAATTAGCAAATTTCTCCTTAGGTGCTTTAAGTGTTAGTAATCGGGACCTTTTATTTGCAAATAAGCTGGAGTGGCAAACTCTTCTGCTTTGCAGCATTTACGGATCTTAACTTCAAGAGAACCCTGAATTATGTGTATATACCTATATAAGGGGAAAAAAGTAAACCGGCAAAGCTTTTAATTGATTGAAATCTTTAATCTACTGACCGATTACTAATTCTTAAAGTAACGGTCACAGGCATATCCATCGCTAAGGAGAAGTCATGCTGCAAAGAACATAACAGGACATTTATTCAACGTATTAATGCGAACAACTTTATTGCACATAGCGAAGAATTTCTGACTTAAGTGCTTGGGTCGTTCGGTCTGGCGTTTCCCTGCCGCTTCCTAGGAGGAAGCTGATACGGGAATCATTTTCTGCCCATTAGCAAAGCAGAGCGAGGGCTGTCTCGGGGCGCCTCGCTGAAAAACTGCAGGTGACAGCTCGTCCCAAAGAAGCTTTTCCTCTTCTCGGCCTCAGTTCCTTGGCCGGTGGAGGAGTGGGGGGGGGCGCTTTCTGGCTGTTTCGGCCGAAGAGGAGCGAGTTTCCTCCCGGCGTTTCTCCTTCCTCTGTGTAGTTTCCCGGCCAGGCGGCGGGTGTCGGGTGGGACACGCGTGGCTCCCCCCCCGGCCGCGGCGGGACTGGCGGAGGTACAGCGCGCCCGGTCCCGGCGCCTCCCGAGTCGCCCCAGAGGAGCGCTGCCGCCGGCCCCGCCCGGGGTCCGGGGCTGCCGCCTCCCTCCCCCCGCCGGAGCGGCTGCGTGCGCGGCCGCTCAGCTGCGGGCTCCTGGGGGCCGGCTCCCCCCGCCTCTCCCGAGCAGGCACTTACAGGGGTCCTGGCTGGCTCTGAGGAGACAGTCGGGCGCCTCCCCGCCGCTGCCGTCCCCCGCCGCTCTTACTGGCGGCTGTTCTCGGGTGCGCGGGGAACCTGCCGCGGCGGCGGGGAACGCGGCGGGGGCGATGGGCGGCCCTCTGCCCCTTCCGCGAACTGCAGGCGCGCCAAGCAGCCCGTTCGCCGGTACCGCCGCGGGCCCCGACGGCGGGCGGGGAAGGAGGCACCTCGCCGGCCCGGAGCATCCCGCCCCGCTGCCCCCGCGGGTAGGGCCCGGGACGACCCCCACCGCCCCCCTCCTGCCCGCCCCTCGGAGTCGGGGGCGATGCCGGTCGCGCCCTGCCCTCAGACACGGGCTGGCCGGCGCAGGGCAGGGCTGTGCAGAGGAAGAAAAAGCGGCGAAGTTGGGTCCAACTCCGGCAGGCGGGTCCCGGGGACCGCCTGGGGCGGGGGAAGGCCCGCGGCGCTCCTGGCCCGGGCTCTGGTCCCCGCCCCGGCGCGGCGGCGTGCCCGGCGGCGGCCGCTCGGCCTCGGAGCGCGGACGGCGCGAAACCTCCGGCCCTGCCTCGTCGGGGGCGGCTTCTTTGCGATTTAAATAAGAACGGGCTCATTCCCTGCGAGGTTACATGCCAACGCCGTGTAAAAAACGAAAGTTAAAAGCAGGGAGGACGAAAAGGTTGTCCCTTCCTCCCGTCTCCGCCAAGGGGACAGCCCTTTCCTGCGGAGGGGGCACATCGGCCCCCGCTCAACTTCTCGTCGCTGCAGCTGCAGCAGAGCTATACGTTAGCCATGGAAATGTTTCGGGCGAGGTTGTGTGTGTTTTTTCTCCCCTGAGTTTTAGCTCGGTATATCCAGTCGCAAAAGGCGATAGGTCGTACCTTTAAGCTGTCAGTAGTTTTAATTTTCATGATGTGGCGAAATGAATTGAAATAAGAATTAGGTATGATATCCTAAAGCAAAGCTTTCATTGTATAATGCTAAGGTTAACCTAGGATATCAAGTGATGGAGGTTATACGTATTTATTGTATCTTGCTGGCTATGGGAAATAGGAGCTTTAGCCTTGCCTAGGTGATATTTATCACTAAAGATTGCTATTAGCTTCACTACATCATTTCATTTCACACATACACAATAAACGTATGATAGTTTGAAAATTTGTGGATTTAGGCATCACTGACACCAGTCAACCACTGAAATGTAACTGCTAAAGTGACGGATCGTTTAATATGATAAGAAGTCGGTGGTTTGGTTTAGATTCCGAAAATTATCTATACATGATATAAAATACGAACATTTTCGATGCTTCCGGCCACTTATTGCAGTTGGATTTTCTCTGTAAGTATTGATGTGTCCTTCATAAATTGTAAAAGGAAGGAGCACCTTTTCGTCACGGAGTTTTATTTTTATATGTATTGAGTTGCTCTGAAAAATTGAGATTAAAGTCACCTCATTAAAATGATGATTGATCATTTGTCATGATAATGGTACCGTATGATATTGGTGACTTTTACCAAATTACTGTTTTCTAGGTATTTTTCCCTAATTAGGGAGTACTCTAGCAGCATTTGTTGAGCTCTGCTTGTTATTTCAAATCTTTCAAACTACAGAGCTTTGTCACATAGTGCTCATGTTAGCCAAAAAGCCAAATGGGGTTGAAAATCTTTGACTGCAGGTATGCGCCCATCCCCCCAAAAATGTAATGTGAAAGAAAGAAAAAAAAAATAAAAAAAAATATCCCAGATATAAATTTCACTAATAATTCCTTTTCATATGGTTAAAAGTGAGAGTTAAAATGCTCATGCAGATACATATGCATAAAAAGTGCTTCCATTGGTAGCACTTTATATTTCTTGTTATATGGTGATAGTTCTTTCACACACAACTGCTCATGAATTTTAAAGTTTTATTTTTTAATATCTGCCTATTGCGCTAGGGACCTAGGAAAAAAAAAATGAAGCTGAGTTGATTAAATTATTTATCCCTACTGCTGAAGTGAGTTTGAAGGCTCATTGAATGTATCTGATTTCTTGGCTTCTCTTTCTCCCCTTCCCCCCTCAATTCATCCTGGTTATTTTATCCATATCATACTGCCAGCAACAATAAATTTACGTTTTTTCCTAGTAAGAAATCTAAAGACAGATGTTTGTGCTACATTTGCATCAAGTGTGATATTATATAAAATAGGCACCATCATTTTCTATGATAGAAGTTGATGATACCTGCAATTTTCTGTGTTATTATTTGTAGTTTAGTTTTTGACTACACTTCCAAGTTTAGGAACAAATGAAAAGCTAAGTGTAAGTTGCTATAGTGTTTTCAAAAGTTCCATTTTTAATGAAATTATACATTTTATTGCTTAGATTTTTGGATGTAAGTTTCAATATAATTAGGCATACATGCATTTTTCTGCCGTTATCTACAGTTTTCTGCAAATATCTTTTTTTACTTTTTTTTTTTTAATATAGCTTCCTTTTGCAGCACACAGCATTCATTAGTGCTAAACTTAATAGCTTATGTATTCTTTTCCTATTAAAGATTTAAAAAAATGTGAAAAGATTTTGCATTAGTGTTGGACTTTGTTGTCCTAGGTCTTACGGATGAACTGTTAATGCTTTAAATTCCTCTAATCTGCAATCTGTTAAGGAAAAAACCAATAATTTATTTATTTTCTTTAAAATACATCTCAAAAGTAAACATGGATCTTGCACAGCTGTAATTTTAGCTAGAACTGCAGAAACATTCAAGCAGGAAAAAATATGCATTGAATTATTCATTTGGTTCACTTCTCCATCAGCTTCTCCAAAGCCAGACATTCCTTAAAGTACAGAATTTTATTTAAGCAGTCCAACACTGTTGTGTTTTTTTTTAGAAAAGATCTCCTGCTTGGAGAATGCTCTTTTCTGCTGAACTGTGAGAGGAGTGTGGAATCAGGGGGATTAGCGCTTTTTAATCTACTACATCTGTAGTGGGTCATCCAACACTGCAGAACTCTCATTACTCTCTCATGCTGTATATGATTAAATGACAGAAAATATTCAGCGCTGACCTTGAAAATAAAGCTGTACGTGTTGGGTGAGCAGCTTCCGAAGACTCCACGTCTAAACTAACCTTTCCCCTTGCTAACTTCTAGCCCTGGAATACATTGTTTGAGAGAGGACTAGAGCGTTGGAAAAGAAGTCGAACTTGAAGCGTGGGAGTATTTGAAACGCATCATTATATAAATTATGGCATCATTCAGCTTGTTCATGCTATGTTTTATGAGTAACCCAACATCTTATTATCCCAGTTGAAGTGGGAGAGCAGTATTGTCTTGAACATACTTATTTTTGCATCTGGTGTTTTTCTGTAAACTGGTTTCATATCGACAAGCAAACTAAACTACAGCATCTTGTAGGTAACTGCTGGAGCCATTGATATCAGCAGAAAACATATTGCTTAACATCTTTGAAGACTAGCCTGTATAAAGCTATAAGTAGGCACTGCCTTTTCCTGTACATTTTGTCATGCTATGTGCTTATTGCTAATTTTCATGCTGCCAATACTTTGGGCATGTTTAAGTCCCTCTAACTCAAACCGAAACTTGTCCTCTCCCTTTACACTAGCGTGAGTATGGTATATTACCTGTGTAACTCACTTTATCTTGATTTAGCTCTGAAAAGACTTGCCTAATGTATTTCAATGCAGACTTCTATTTTTTAATGTAGTGTATAACTCTCCAGTATTTTCTTTCCAAATAACAGTGAAGGGAGGAGTTGAGTGAGTTGGTCTTGAGTGATTAATATGTTTCATTGAACCTTATGAAGGCCCTGATCCTGCCAATGCACACACATGGTTAGTGAAACTTTCAGCTGGTTCTGGTGAGGTCACGGGCTTCTTTAGGCTCGCAGTGAAGTGCACGGGCAGTTATTTAGCAGGATCAGGGCCAAAGCGGGTGTAGCATTTGGGGGTTAATATTTCAGTAGGATGAAATATAGTGTGCCTTTAAAATATCTAATACATCAAATACGTGTGTTGGTGAGGAAACATATTTTTGGCCCAAATACCTACTCTTCTGTCAAGCAGAACTTCCTTATTAATTTCATTGTGTTTTAGTGTTGAATTAGCTTCTTGAGAAAGGACAATGCTGTTCCGTCAATATTTTAACAAGATGCTCCCAGAAAAATGTTTTCCCTAATCTACTCTAAAGCCTTTATTGGGAGGTGAGGTAACTTAGAGAAACGAGTGAAAGATTATACTTTTAAAATATCTGTTAAAATTGTACTTTTTATGTACTTTTGCATATTGAGGACTATTTCTATAACTCCCAGAAAGTACAGAATCTTTTAATAGTCTTAAATATAAGCAACCTACTTGCTAAAAACACTTATTCATTGTTCCTAAGAATATCCTGGCTATGACTGTAATATAAACATGTCAACCAACTCATTATTTAAGGAAGAAGGGAAGAGATCTGTTCAGGGAAAACTTGATACTTAGATCTTTTGGCCTTTAAAATGTATTGAGTTTACCACCACCACTGAACTTTTTTTTTTTTTTTTTTTGTTCTGAGCTGGTGGAACGTTGTCATTGTAGAGTGTAATATTTTATCTAGGGGAGAACTGAATCTCTTACTAGGAGTAGCAAATCGCTCTGGTTCTATTCTTACTTGGGTTTGAAAATTTAACCAAGATGACCTACTGTCCTTCCTACTTTTCCCTACCATTTTTTCAGCCCAGCTTTAGGACAGAATATACAAAACGGGGTTCCTTGCAGCATAGTGCTGGTGTCATTGAAATGAGAAAGGCTTCAGAAGTAATGTGTAGTCTTGTAATTTCATAAATCTCCAGTACAATTGTTGAAAGAGAAATACCAGCTGCTTATGGAAATACCTGCTTTTCTTAAAGGAATATTGCTATTGATTGTTCTTAATAGTAGAAATAAGTTTTGCATTTCAGGCGTGTTATCATTTATAATACATTAGTGCCTTTGCAAAGAAAAAAATTAACGATGTTAGGGTGGTGACAATGTTTTCTCTTAAGTCCCTTTAGTTTTAGATGAGGCAAAGGAGATACCTTTATTATTTCACATTTCTGAATGTTCTTTATTTACAATTTCCGTTGATACAGAATAATAATTTTGTAAAAGTAAAGGAAACTTCTAGGGAAAAGATCGGGGTGGGGATGTTAATTTTTTTTTTTTTTTTCATCAACGCTGATTTTAGTGGGCTAGATTTTCTTATGTTGTGTAACTGTCAAAAAATGACTGTAAATATATGCTTTACTACTTTTTATTTGTTCATTACATTGGTAATTTTAAAGTTATCCAGTGTGTAGAAGCCTACTAAGAGAGAGGTTACTGTGATGAACATGATTCTGCCTTATTTTCAGTGAATGTTTTACTACCTGTTACTTGCTTTCTCCTGCAAATTATTGCTGGGAATGAACTGGTTATATTTGGCTTCCATTTTTTAAAATAACTGTATCAAAAGGAACAATTAGCAAGTGCAGAACTCTTACTGGCCCTGTGAAGCACAGAAGAGTATATGGCATGTGCAAGGTTGTGCCGTAATGCTTGCAATTTTCAGCTACACTTGAAGAAATTGCTTCTTTAGGTAGGTAAAAAAAGACAGCAAATATGTTGGACAACAGTTTGCTCATTGTATTATGTGAGTACATTCATTACGTATTTAGTCTTTAATTGTAAAGATGAAATAATATAACTATTTATCTTGGCAGTATAATGTGTACCTTACAAAATCGTGTGGATCTGTGTAGATGTTTTCTTCCACACGTACTATTCAGATGTTTGATGGAGAGGATGAGGAGAAACTTTTCAGGTTAAGTCTGCAGCTAACCTAATCCACTCTTGGTAGGCAAACTGCGTATCTCGATGGGGTAAAGAAGTTCTCTCTCAGTCAGTCCCCCCCCCGCCCCCGCCTCTCAATTCAGTTCTTCATTTGTTTTGTTCACCACGCTGCATTAACATGGTTTTCCCTTGTGTGCATCTGCCAGTGTACAATTTAGCCACGGGCATCTGTAGACCTTGTGGTGATCAGTATTGCAGGCAAAAGCCATATGTGTTTAAATAAAAAAAAAAATCTCTTTATTTCATTTGCTGTTTTAACTGGATGGATAACTTTTGTGCCTCAAGACAGAGGAAGAGAAAATACAGAAATAATTAATTGCCTCTATTCTTGAGGCAGTTTCATTTTCCCTCTCCAATATGGAATGCTTGTCAGCTTCCCTGATAAATGACTGCATGTATTTGCATAGATTTTACATTAACACAAAAATTAGTTTTATTTGTGAAAAACTAGTTTACATAATAATGCAAAATCTAGCATTACGGATTATGGTTCCAAATTTGAGACACTGTGGAGAAACGAGGTATTTTTCTTGTTTTTTAAAAAAATTCCATTTGTTGTTGGGTTTGGGGTTTTTTTGTTTGTCAAGGCATGTTAGTTTTTAGCTTTATATTTTGATTCTTTAAAAATAACCAGATCAGGGTCTTTTAATGTTTATAAGCCATTTCTTCAGTCTTCAATAGATTGAATAATTGATGGTAGTATGAAAATGACTTCTTTCATAGACTTTTACACATTCCATTTATTAAATACACTCTTAAATATGAAAATATTCGCAGAATCTCATGGAACTGTTTTGAAAAAAAATTGTGGGAAACTTAGTTATAAGAATATACTTTAAATTTCTAATGCTGCTATTAAAATAGTTTTCCATCACATATTCTTTCAAAGCATTAATGTACTGCATTAGCTTGTATGCCAGTGGAGGACTAATTTTTTTTTTCCTATCTAATAACCTGTCTGGTTTAAGTAATTAGGCATTTCTAGCTTGAAGTGACAGTGCTATACCTCTAGTCAAAAACTGTGTTTTATTCACAATTTGTCATGTCCATAAATAAAATTTACAAATCAATCAGTCTGAAATATCTTTGAAGGAAAATATACTGCGTTGTTTTTGAGCCAATTGTAGTTATTTTCTAGTGATTTGAATTGGATGCTTGCTCGTATAATAAACCTGGTGTCTTGTCTAAATGCAACTGCTCATTGTATATCAGCCCTTTCTCCATGCCAAAGAAAATACAGATGCATTCACTGCTGTTATTTCATGCTGTGTAACAAAAAAAAACCCAAAAAAACAAAAAAAAAAACCCAAAAAATACTGCTCCTTATGAAGCATGCTACACTTAATGGCAACTTAAGGTAAAAGAGTGGCTTTGCCACTTCTTGAATCTGGGACACCCTAGGTGCCAGCTGTCACTGCTCAGCTAATGATGACAAATGCCCCTCTCTATGCAGATTGCAGAGCTTGCAGGCTGCTATAAAAGGCAGCCAGATTACCTTTCTTCAGATAGCAACTTAACCTTTTAAACTCATGTGTCAGAATGAAATTATTAACTGGGATACTTTCAATATCTGTTTCTTTAAAAAGAAAATAAAAGAAAAAGGAAAGAAAAGAAAAGAAGAAAGCAGTGACATCAAATAATACCGTAGCAGCTCATATTCACAAATTGTTCATGCTTCTCTGATGTTTTAAAAATAGGAAATTGCTGCCATGGTGCCTCTGAGCACTCCATGGAGTTTGCTGGCGTTGAATGCATGAATACTGAAGCTGACCTCTCGGTCGCACTAAACAGAAATAGGGCCAAGTGGGCCAAATTCTGTCCTTGCTTACATCCATGCAGTGTTACCGATGCACAGATCTGACAGATCACAGGTTAACTGATGTTATGTATTATAGACCTTAATTGATCTTACATATTGTGGATAATCTCAGGTCTCTCCATGACAGTTCATGTTACCACTCCAAGTCTATAAAATTCAGTTAGAGTCCACTAATAGGTATCAGAATAACTGGGTATTTGTTTCATAGGTACGAGCAGTTTCACAGAACTCAATGTCGTGTAGTTAGTGCTAGGTTACTAATTTAAGTATATTCTTCACTCAGAGTTTTGGAGTTACTTTCTGAGTTTTCGTGGAAGTCGTTAACAGAAGTGAGGATATTACATAGTTCCTTAATAGCACATCAGAAATGTAATAGAGTATAAGCACTGTATATGGCACCTAAAGGTGTAGGGTGCTTTTTGAGTTTGTGCACATATGTGTGTCTGTATTTTTAGATGGGTCTACTTGTATATGTTTATACATTTGAATGTAGAAGTGAATAGACACGTGGACATTCATATCAATATGTGTACGCGTGCACTAGCCTACACATGTAACATCCAAACAATATATATTTATGTGTTAATATTAAAATACTGATATATATGAATATGCTTATCTTGCACATTAGATTTGTCATTAAATCGGTCTGTATAGTGAACTATACATGAATATTAGTTTCTTTAACTCATAAAGCATAGTTTTATTACAGTACACATGTATTCATCTCCAGTATTTTCACATGATCAAATCTCCATAGCAGTACATAATAATAGAAAAGTGGAGAAAAGATATTGAAAAGCATTTAATGAGAAGAATGGGAACACTGTGTTATATGGAGGCAAGGAAGTAAATAACAAGAATAGGAGTGAAAATATGTACATTTTGTATAAGACTGGAATGTCCCAGACAAAATAGTTATTATGATTGGCAGAAAGTACAGGAGACAGAAAAAAAATGAGCAAGTTGACAGAGCAAAGCTAAGATGAGATCAATGTTGCAATAATTGTAATGTGGTTGGTTCTGTAGTAATCATTAAAGGAAAGGTAATTTGATCCATGAATATAATGTTGATTAATATTCTTTTCTCCAAAAAAGAATAGAGCTGATTGCTGATCTATGCATTCTTGAAGACCTACAATCAGTACTGATGTCCTTTGGTAATATGGTGTATGAAAGTGAGATGCGGTTAATATTATATTAGAAGTGTTTCCTTTTAAAGTTTGGGGAAGAGTGTTTGGTTTTGCCTGTGCAAAAGTATTTTAAATTTAACGTCCTGGCTTGTTTTGTTTCACTTTTTTCTCTTTAAGTCATCATGTTCAAAGGATTTTAAACTATACATGTTTCATTATTTTGAGCAAGTGTAGCACAATCTGGGAAATAAAAAAGACAAAGATCTAGTGTTTTATACTCAGCTTTCTCACTTTATTGGTTGAATAGGCATCAAATGAAGTCCAATGCCTATACAAAAGAAATGTTCCTTGTTTGGATTTGCCCCATCTGTGTCATCTGGTGGCTTATGCAATAGGAGGTGTTATCACATGAATCCAAATGCACAAGCCAGTTGTTTTATGGACTCTTTCTGTGCTTGGAGGAGTTTATAAGTTGCCCACTCTATTGTGTGTCACTCCCAGATGACACGTGTGCATTCTGCTGAGCATATTTTGGGGGTAATTATAACTAATGAAGCCTGGTACACAGCTTGTTCACAGAGTGATTTATTCTGCTCCTGTCTGATTCCTGAGAGTTCTGTAAAATGGTTATATTGTGCCTTCCACTTTGGACATATATGGGACCATGTGGTATTGAGTCCATCTGAGAAAATTTGCTATTCAGTATACCACAGACTAATTACAAAGATATTGGCTGGGTACATCTGTTTAAAAATATAGGCACAAACTGAAATTATAAATGGGATCTGTAACTTTATAGGGATATTAGGCTCTTGTTTAGTCATTTACTCTTCACAGACTTGCAGTAACCCACTTAGATGTACTGCTGTTAAGTGGCTCAGAGTTCCTCTGACCCCCATAAGTCAGGGTTAGGTTACCTTTATACCTTTTAGCAATGCAGATTTTGTTATGCTGTTTGATGATAACTGATGATATTTTGTGGAAAGATGGATTTAAAAGTTGGGAAGGAAATACCTTGTAGCTTTGCAGGTTTCAGAAAGCTATAAAAAGAAATAATTACTGATGCCTGGGTGTCAACCTTTATTTGCCCTTGAATGTACCATTCTCACCCTAATTTGTCTTGACTTACCAGACTCTCAGGCAGATAAATCCACTGACATTAGTGGGACTCATCCTCTAGACAAGACATACTCATACATTTATTTGCCAGGATGATTTTTAAAATCTTTTTTTCCAAGATGTTAACATACCTCCGATGTCATGAAGAATGGGGCACACAGAAGCTGCAGGGTTTACCACTTCATCTACCGGCTTCACAGATATCCAAGCAGACTGGATGTTTTTACAAGTATCTTAGCATCAGCATTCAGTAATAATAGTCTTCAATTATATCTGTCTTCAGTTATGTCAGCTTCTCTCATCTTCATCCTGTAACACTGTATCCAGATTTGAAAGAATTTTGCATCTTCTTTTTTTCAGCACTTAAACAAAATTCTCCTTCAAAAAAAAAAAGAAAAAAAGAGATTAAAAGTTATGGTGGTGCTTGTACGAATGAGAGAAGAGAGATAAATACTTATTTTGATACACCTTTCCTAGAAAACATTTTATAAGCTTGGAAAACAACTACTTAGAAAATACAGTTCACATCCTTCCTACTAGCTGCATGAGTAGAAAAATGGTTTTACTGAGAATGAATGATTGTTTTCATCTGTTTTTGTGAAAACAACCTGGGGTGTGCTCAAGACAACATTAGCAGCATGATGGGTGAGAAGATATTGCTATTTCTCAGAAGTGAATTGTGTAAGATTCCTCAGAATTCCAAGAACATTCCTCAGCTAGCATGTTAAGCAAGAGGATGTGGTCACCAGCAAACCTGAAGTTTGCCGGTGCCCTAACCTGTCCCAGTAGTGAAGTTTATAGTTATCAATAGTGTTTTTCAGAATCAATACTTTCACTGGAAAAGAAAAGGAAACAAAACAAAATTTCAACCTAATTCTGTCCACTTCATAGTTATGAAGACAGAAGTGGACAGAAGGTCTGCCAGTGGCTTCATTTTTGCTCCTGAATTTGTGTGGAGCGTATTCTCCTAGCTTGCAGTGTTACATATCCAAGATAACTGTCAGAAGGTAAGAGTGTTGGAGAAAACCTATATGTATATAATTGCTGTGAATATACCTGTATATGATCTGTGTAGAGAAACATACAATTTGAGAACTGACTGGTTTGCTGAGAACGATCATGTCATAATGTACCCGTTACCCTTAAGTTGTTTTAAATAATAAGAAGAGTTTGTTTTTGGACTGTGCATTAAGGATGTTTAGCTTTATGTTTTGTTCTGAATTTCCTCCATATATAAAAGCATTTTCTGGGCAAAATTTTTTACACAATGATTTCTGGAGATATGGAATCTGACCTGGGTTTGTGTTCTCTCATGGTACAGTTGAGATAGGTTTTAAGTTTGGGGATAGTGCATATATTACCTGCTTGCCATGCCAGATAAGAAGTTTATTAAATTGACAACACATACTTAGCATGGAAGTTCTTAGACAGGATGCACCTCATGGATGAAACCCAAAATTTTGCACATTTTGTAAGGTATTTGGTTTGTGTGTTTGTTTGTTTGTTTGTTCTGTGTTAAAGGACCATGAAAAACTGCAAGGACTGGTACATTAGAAAATGCCTGAAATTAATAAGTTGTTTTCTGTAGAGAAAGATTGTCACATTTAAAGAATTGTTAGCTGGAATTATGTTTTTGTGCCATTAAAATATTGCTGTTTTCAGGTGTAGTTTTGTTTGCAGAGTAACCTACTCATGTTTATTCAGAGTACATCTGTTCTATATAATTTTAAACATTCCATAAAATATTTAAGATTAATGGTCCAAATCAAGCGCTAGGATCAGATGTAGTCGGATCAGTGAAGCTTACATGTCATTCTTTTGTGCTGACCAAACTTTAGTTGCATGAACTCATGTCTCATTTTAGTTGGCCTCCACAGGAGTTTGCATCAGTGCAGAATGTGGCCTTCTGAAAGATGGGAATTACAGCTGTAGTTTTAAGCTGCTTTCATTTTATTAATTTCCATTAATTTGCTACTATACATTTATTTTGTGACAGTAATGACTAAGTTGCCTTGAACCTATAAACTTCTTTATGCTATGCTGTGCTAGGGCTAGTGCGAATGATATGCTTAGCAGTTATGGGTAGGTAAAAATAATTTTTCATATGAGTATCTAGAAAACAGTAGTAAAATAGTACTCATTAGTCCTATAACGATAATAATTTAGCAGAAATTGAAACCAGGAAGCTGAGTCACTTTTGGGGTAATAAATTCTTACTCGTTCAGCTCACCAGTATGAGCGGCAGACTTTCCGTTCTGCTGGAAAGGCATGCTCTTCCATTTTCCCTGATAGTCTCCCATATTTGTGGGGCCATTCTGCCTAGCTGGACCATCTGTTTTCTAGAAATTCTAAAAAAGTGTTGATGGAAGAGTGTTTGCCATATTCCATATGTGCAGATCAGTCACACAGTGGACATGTCAGACTGCTTGTAATGCAAGTGCTAGTGTGTTTGAGTTTAGTGAATGCATAAGGAATTTAACTTTAACCTCACACTGACCTTGTGGTACTGTATGTGATGATCTGTTGTGCAGGTAAAATGAAAGTCAATAAATTAAAAAAAAAATGTTTTTAATCAATTTAGTTAAGTTTATACAACTTTGTGGAATAGGAGAAATAAATCACAATCAAAAATATGCTGTGTTTGAGTTAGGAAAAAAAAGTGACTGGATAGGCAGAAGATCAGGGCAAAAATATCCAAGAGAATTAATTTGAAATAGAAGGCATTAAAACTTTTTCATGAAATATTAATTTGAAAACTTTCAGTAAAATTTATTTTGGTGAAGGGAGGGGACTGGAAAAAACAATATAAAGAACCAAATCAGACAACAAATTATGAAGGAAGTTGTTCTTTGCTTAAAGAAGTTTGAATTATTGTTGAAACATGTAGGTTTTTCTTCATATAAAGATAAATACTACATTAAACAGAAATCCCAATTTTAAGGAGTCTTTACCAGTTCACCTAAGCACAGTTGGCCCAGGTGGTGACTCTGACATTACGTATCAAGCTGGAAAGTGTCTAAATTTCCCAGGCCTACTCTTGGCTGTGCTTTAACTGAACCAGCCTCTATGTAGTTACTGCTTTTGTGGGCAGAAGTCATTGCTTTGTGAAAGCAAATAAGGAAGTTCTCCAAGAGCTGCTCTCCAGAACCCCAGACAGTGAAAACAGCAGCCTCTTCATCATCCTTGACTGACCTAAAGGTTAACCGGTCCAGAGGCTTAATGCAATCTGTACAGTAAAGGAAAGCTTTGTTAGGATGGGAAACAGGGTATTTTTGAGAAGAGGGAGACAACAGAGATAAGTTGAGAGGGAACATATATAATGAAGTTCATCGCACATCTTTAAAGGTGTAGATAATTATATTGACACCTTGGCTGGTAATTCTTTGCCTTCTAAATTAAGTTCTGATGAGTAGAACTGAATGAGACCTTTTTGGGTGCTCAAACTGCTGAACTTGATTATGTTACCTGATACTGTATGTTCTTAAATTAATATTGCTAAAAATGGGATTTATGAGGCCTTCATTCGCAATTCTAACTTATTTCTTATTGGTCTCGTTTAATATTTATAAAGTGACACACATCCCCATGTTGCCTTAGAGAAATAAAAATTTATGTGATTCTGGCCTCATTTTACAGTCTTAATATTGGAAAATGCAAGAAATTGTGAAAAAAAAAATAGAAAGAAGAGATAGTAGAAAAGGTAAAAAATTGTAATCGTATTATGTAGGAAGCTTGTGTATCAAGTATTTTTTAAAGCCAGCATAAAATGGAATTTCTAAAAGGGCAGTGATGTAGGGAAGAAGTTCTATCTAAGGGTTAGAATTGGGTGAAGCAACAGATGAAAAGCAAAGGTGGAAGGTGTGAGAATTAGATTTCCATTTGATATGAGTTGTGGCTGCTGAGAATTCAGTCAGAGGTGTCTGAACAAGATGCAATGGCTAGTACACATAGGCATACTTCACTGTTCTTGCTCCCAGGCGGATGAGTTGAAGACCAAATGGTAGGCAAGCTGCCTGTTGCTGCCTGCTAAGTTACCTACTTGGGCCAAATATTAGTGTGGTCAAGGTTTCCCAGAAATCCACAGTTTAAGTGCATGAACACAAAACATTCAGCTGCAAAATTTACTTGTGGATAGCAACTTAGGCTCGATTCCCTGCCCAAGAAAATCCAACAAAAAAGTCTTGGCAGTCCAGGGTAGGAGGCTTATGACACTGGTGTAACATGATAATAAGTTATTTTTCAGACACGGCTGCAGTAATGCATCACCTCACCTTGTTGCAATATCAGGCCTGTAATGTTACTTTCTTGCTCCCTTTGATGTACCTCATGCTAATATGGCTCTTCAGCTTTGAGAATTGGGGTGCTCCATATCTGAGTCTTCCTTTTGTGTATCTCTGTGGACTCATTTGTAAAAATTGTCATTTTAATCAAATACTGCTGTTCTAGTGTTGTGTTTCATTGATACTTGGTGATACAACAGCAAGTTCACTCATATTTTGTTGAGCGTTGATTGAAAGAATGAATCATTTTTTTTAGTCATATAGGCTGCAAAAGTGTTCAGAGCACTTCATAAATGTTAGGGTGATATCCTGTCTAGAATACCTCTGATAACAGAGAAGCACAGAATTAATATTTAAACTTCTGGATTGGTTAAAAAAAAAAAAAAAAAAAAAGTATTCTTAAGAATGAACTTGTGTCTTTAACAGCTAAAAGTATAATCTTTGAGTGGAAAGTCTAAACATCAAATGATAATGATCAGACGTAAGTCCGTAAGTCCCCACAAAGACTGAAGTATAAAATATCTGTGTGTCTGAAATTCTGACATAAAAGCTGTGTGGTTTTATGGCTTTTGTGTGACCTTCATGGTAATAGTATGTTGCATGTAGGAGGCGGTCAGTTTTATACAATCACTATTTGGTTTTTTTAGGGTCTTTTGCTTAGCTGAGTGGTAGCAAAAATATGCAACTCTTTTTTTTATTTTTTATATGCATGAAACAAGTAAGTTGCAGTGGCCATAATTCCTGTTATTAAACCTTGTTCATTTATTAATGTTAATCATTTGGTGGTTGTTCATCTTGCTAAAAGGATACACAAAGAAGATAATTTTGTGATAAGAAAGCAGCTTTGTCTCAAATAAGGAACACTGAGTGTAATGGTTCAGCACAGTACATTTTACAGAAGCACATAGGATCTGTTTACCTGGTTGAAATTCAAATTGTTTTATTATGGTGTCAATTATTTGGTTTTGGCAGCACTTCTAAAGTGTCTATACACAAAAGGACTACCACAGTGAATGAATGCTAGTGTTGACACCACCTAACAAGCAGGGATTATGTGTTTACAGAAGAAGTAATATGATAGGTCAAGTATAAGAGGCACTTCTCAAGAGCACTTCACCACATAATGAGTGACTGACTAGAAAGTGCGGAGCTGCCACTCTTTGGCTTCGTTTCGGTGTTGATGCCTGCCTCTCTCCTCCAAAGCCCTCTTGATCATGTTCAGCTGCTCTGTTCTCATGTGGTGAATAATAGTAGAGTAAAGCTGCTTTTCTGTCTCATTTTTCTTGCTAATTTACACATTCAAGCCATTTTTTGTTTGCTATCCTTATTTGCTATTCCCTTTTGTCAAGGCACTGTTCTCTTTTTTGCCTCAGGCCTAGGAACTAATTTGAGCTTCTATAATTACTTCATGTTTTACACCTGTCTGCATATCATGCAGCACTTGTCTCTGTACTTAAGCTGTATATTTCCTTGGAAGAAGAAAAAAAAAAAAAAAAGGAAAGGCTAGTTTTCATCTACAAGGAATCCCCAACTTTCTCCTCTCAGTCTTCCTACAGGAGAAACACAATTAAACTGTTGAGATGTTCTCAGCAATGCAGCTGACCTTTTGGGTTCATGAAGGACAAATGAATGCTGTCTGTTCAGACAGTTTGTGTTAAGACATTGTTGAGCAAAGAGCCCTGAGCTTTGTTCCTCTTGAATGAAGCGATGGTTGTAGTCATTTTAAAATCATTAAGAGCCTGAATGCATGGTATCATTCTACAGTGTTTGCTCTACAGCTGCTCTTCTGCTTTAATAGCAGCTTATTAAATTTGGGTCAAGCGCACTCTGAAGAGTATCACAATGAAGAAACTGTTCAAAAAGTTACCTGTTTTAAAAAAAGGCAATTGATTAGATTTTTAACTTAAGTGACAGCTGCAATTCATTGCCTGTTCTTTGTGGTGTCCTGCAGCCAGAGTGGAAGCCTTTTGTAATTTGGTCTTCATTTTGTAAAAGCTTTCTTGAATAATCCAGGGTTGCTTTCCACTCTGAGACCGCCTCAATCCAATTAGGAGTTTAACAAGGGTCAAATTAAGGAGACTTTACACTTCATGTTTGCATCATTAGCCATAAGACTGTTTTGTGTGTGCACGACTGTGTGTCGAGGGAGGAGGGGAGGCTGCAAGATGGGGCAGACACAAAGCTGTCATCCACCATGTGGTGCATCCCGTCGCTGAATGGAGGCACAGCAGGCTAGGAACAACATTTCCAGTTGTCTTTTGGGGCTGTCGTCATGTGGATTTCAGCTGGTACATAGTTGTTTGGAGGTTACAGGTGCTGGCTAGACCTAAGGAAGAAGAGTGTGTTCTGCGCCTGGTCTTTTCTCTCCTGGTAGCCTATTGTTATCAGACAAATGACTAGGAAGAGATGAAGTTAGAAATCTCTTGAGCATTCATTATTTTTGATGAGATGACAACTACCCCAGTTCCTTGTTCTCACTACTCATGCTGTTTCCTGTTATTTTTTGAAAACATAATTTTTCTGTGTCTTAAGTGTATTGTACAGCATGAACTTTTTTATACAAGTAGTTTGTTATCAGGCTTTTGATAATCGTTTGTGCGTATGGAAGACTACGAGCATGCAGTCGTATTTTCT
Source organism: Momotus momota (assembly GCA_028565915.1). Lineage (NCBI taxonomy): Eukaryota > Metazoa > Chordata > Aves > Coraciiformes > Momotidae > Momotus > Momotus momota. Next base: position 19,043 of record JAOXNV010024337.1, read on the forward strand.
ACAATAACAACTAATCTTCTAAAAATGGTGCCAATTTTACTTATGCAATTTTTGACTATGACTGCGTTTTCCTAATGAATTATTTATAGAGGTGGTTGAAAATTAAAGAGAAAACCATACGACGCTCTTTTCTATGTAAGATTGTTCTTAATGACAAGAAAAATTCTCCTGCTAATCAGTGTTTAGATGTGTGGGATATTGCTGGAGAACTGTTGCAGTGTCTCTTTAGCAAATGCTTTGTGCTGCTACATACAAAGTAACGATTTATCTAAAAATAACACTTTCATTGTTCCTCCCCCCCTAAACCCATTAATAGGTACTTTAGTATCATGCGAGTTTTCATAGTTTAATCCCTTTTCAAAAGCTTTTCAGAATAAAAGCTCTAAATGGTCCTCAGTATTAATTTGATGTGACTTCTGTACAATATGGTTTGAAACTCTCAGAAGCACATTTTTACAGCTTACCCTTTTTCACTGGATCAGTGTGTGGAAAATACCAGCTAAATGTTTCATGGAGTCTCTTCTGTAAGCCTTTTTTGTTGTCTTGCAGATGCTATAGCTTTCTAGTGATTTTTATTTAGTACCGTCATTATTAGATAATACTTAAGCCAGATCAAAAACTCTACATATATTATTGTTCATTGAATTTAAAATTTAGGAAATGTCACTTAAAACATAATTTAAAAAGAAAAGTTTTGATCTGTCTCTTGAATCTCATTTGATGAGAATTTAGCTTCAACAGTAAACTATGCATAATAAATGGTGATTGAGTTTAATGTAGTCTGTGTTTGTAGTCAATCAGATCTTTGTTTACATTTAGACAGGAATAGCTGGCTTTAGGGCTTTGGACACCCATAAATAATTGCATTTTAAAAATTCTCAGCTCTCAGTGAAATATTAGTATGATGTGTCTGATGGAAGTAACAAGAAATAATTTAAAACTTGTTCTGTCAACTTCTTTATCAAAACAGGAATGTATTTTCTGTCTGAATCACAGTATGCAGTGTGGCTGGTGAAATAAAAATCTTGACTTTCCAATGCTTTTCATGCTATATGTTTTCTGTGGTGATTTTTTTTTCCTCAGAAACACTGCCTAACTCTGAAACGACAGAGTTGCAATAGTAACAAATGATGTGAGGTTCTGTATTTTACTGTTTTCTTCTTTCCTTAGTTACTCCAATTTTAAGGCTTTTACATAAATTAGTATCAGAAATTAAGTGAATGTAAATTGTGTGATATAAGCCTATTTGAAGATGTTTGGGCTGATCTGAGCTCTAGATGTCCAAGAAGATCAGAATAATATGAGGTTAAGAATGTTAACAGATTTGGGTTCTTTATTACCCTTTAGTCCAAAGAGAACCCGGTCATTTGACTATAGAAGCATTTATGCCCAGGTTAAATAGAGTGTCAACAGATACTCTGATATTAAAGAAAACTTCCATCATTGATTTATAGTATGCTGTCTTGCTGACTGACCATTACGTGTATATATTCAACACATAGCAGTTTATTTGTTTTTAACCTGTCTACCTTCAAGAAGGTATTTGATTTTATAATTTCAGAATCCTGCAGCCTGGAGAAATGCCCTTTACAAAATTGTAACAAACCAAAATGAAGAGTTGTAGTGGTTATGAAATAACTTCCATAACATAAAATGTGTTTTATACTCTGGTATTTTGTGATTGACAGGCTGAAAAGTGCTTTATTGTTTCTTCAAAATTAATCTAACGAACACCTTCCTATGCTGAGTAAAAGTCTCCTTTGCCTTCCTGCTAGATCAAAACCAGTTCTGTATTTCAGTAGGGTGGTAGGGTGTTTTACAGCTATACATATAGACATTTGTATGTAAATTACATACAACCTTTGAGCTCTTGAGAAGTTATCAGCATGGACCTTAGTGTCACAAACCTTCTGCCATCTCTACCAGGATTTATATAGCCACAAGAGGACAGACGACAACATGGTTTATGCATCTGTGTAAGTTTCTGGAAGATCACCCAGTCACCAGTTCTTGTCAGTATCACAGAGATCTGAAGGTGTGAGTGTTAATCAGGCTGTTCAAATAAAGCCCAAAAATTTCTGCCAGCTATAAAGATTTGTATTTTAGATAAACACATTCAGAACTTTCATAATGTCAGGAATTAAATATTTCTTCTCAATTACAGTAAGTCTGTACTGCAATGAAGTTTTTAGGTCTACTAATCTAAACTTTGAGATTTCCTGTATCAGTGTGTACATTTTTTGTTATTATTTGGTGTTACACAGATACTATCCCCATTGTAAAATTTATATTTTCTTCTGTTTGTGTATTGGTGTAAAACATAGCGTCTGTCTATATTAAAATACAAAGTTGTTTAGATTCTTATTGTAGCAAAGTCACCATAAACCTTCTTTGTTTGTTTTTTTGTTTGTTTTTCCTTCTTTCTTCTAACATACAAAACCATTTACTAAACCTAGTTTTCAGTATAAAATTGATTGCATAGTTATCCAGAGGAGGATCAGATCCCAACTCTGTTCCTTTTAGAAGGACTATCTACACTTCTTGTTTATAATGAATTTAGTTCTCCTAAAAGATGCTGGATTGACAGCCCTGAAGACCAAAGTTCTTTGTTTATGCATGAGCAGCAACAGTTCTGCCTTTCCCACACTGCCCTCCTGATATGTTTCACCCATGACCTGAAGAATCCTTCTTAGGGGTGACAGCTTAGTCGCCTTCATACCCATTTACTCCTCCAGTCCTCTACTGAGAGTGCCAACAAGAATACCAGGGTGGTGGTGCCTTCTTGATGTAAGCATTTGATAACTGCCCTTCAGGTCACAGTGGACATCTCATTTTCCAAATATTATTGAACAGCAGTCTGAGGGTGATAACTTTGAGGCTCTTGAGGGTAATGGCAAGGCAGAGATCTTAGGGCAAGACCAGGATTTGGTTCAATTATTTTATACAGTCTAGGAAATTAGTGTGAAGTTCTCTAGCCCATTACCAATTTCCTGATTGAGCTAGTTCTCTCAGAGTTTTTGCAGCACTACTAATGTTCCTCAGACCCTCTTCTTTTATTCACTGAGAGAAAAGAATGCTTTGTGCCAGCACAAGTCACAAATAGCCCAATTTTCTTCTGGCTTACAAAATGCAAAGCAAAACTAATTTGATAGTGGATTGTACCAATTTTAATTTGACTCAAACACCTCTTGGGCTAATTGAGTATGTTTCTGATCTCATTTATGGTAAAGTAAATTTAAATTCCATTTGAGTTACGCTAGAGACACATGGGCATAAGCACAGTACTTTGTTCCTTGTGTATAATTTACATACTGGATGTATGTAGTTAGTCCGTTATGAGACATAAGAAACAAATGACATGCAGAATTATAATGGATCAAATAGTACAGCGCTAACAGAAACTCTTCACTTTTTGCCCTTTGATAAAGTTACTTACCGTATTTTGCGTCAGCAATACATTTATATTGGAAATATGTACTTAGTGCATCTGAGCTGCGATTCAGTTGCCCACTGTTGTGTGTATTTTGAGAAAAATGTACCAGGAGTCTGATTTTATATTTCTAGTAATTCCAGAAAGTAACACATACATCTGTTTAAAAAAATGACATTAGAAAAAGAGAGAAGTAAGCGTTTTCTTATGCCAAATGGGCATATTTTCAGTATTCAGGAGAGTATTGAAGTATTCCAAGCTTTAAATTAGAATACACAAGCCAGTGCATATGAAGAGCTCCACATGTGAATTTAGTTTAGAATCCTTAATGGATGATTTGAGGGCTTGAATAGTATGATAATTCAGTTATGTATACATTAAAATCATTAAATTAAAGACATGTTTCTATATTTCAGAATGAGAGAACCTACATTGTATAGACACAGCTACATGCAAAGCCCTCATCATGTCACTGAAGGTGACATGGGGGGAAAAAAAGTTCGATTTCAGCCCAATTGCTTCATGTTTGTCAAAGCGATTGTGTTCCTAACAATCTGTATTTAAAACAAGCCAAAGGTAAAAATGAAATAATTTTTAAACAATCCAGTTCAAGTTTGGAAGGTATTTTTCATTCACTTAAAATGGTTTAAAACAACAACCAGTCTCTTTGTGAAAAAGTTGTTCATTTAGGAAAAAAAAAGAAGACAAAACTTCAAATCCAAAATAATTATCTTCACAGATATAACCTCCTGAAAGATACATGCAATTTGAGAACATCACTTCATAACATTGTTTATAATACTGAATTATTTGAGGAAGAGTGTAGAATCTTAACATAATAGTGGAATAACATGGCCGTATTGTAGTGACCATCAGTTATTTTTCTGTCCGCTGTGCTCATCGTTAAAAAGCAGGGAAAATCTAAGTAAAAAACTTCAGTTTATGAACACTGCATTTCAGAAAGGAAATAAAAAAGAAAAAAAAGTGGATTTTAATTTTATATCAAAGAAACCCTTGAGGTGGAAAGTTAGGGAAAGCTGCATGGGTTTGTAGCACACAAAATGTCGCTTGAATTTTGCTGCTCAGTAGTTTGATATACTCATTTGCTGATGCGAAATGACGAGGGCTTAGAAAGCAGGGTTTTGTTTTTTAGCTGTCTGTAGACCTAGTGGGGCCTTACAGAACCCAGTCAGCAGGTCATTAACTCTGGAGAAAACAGCTTGCATTAATATGCTCTAATCCGGTATAATTAGTCAAATTACTGCACGCCGACCGGCTTGTCATGTGTTGTCAGATTTGGCATGCAGGCAGGATCGCCAGGGTCCCTCTGGAATGCCACCCTGGATCAGGGAGAAGGGCTCGTTTGTAGTACTGTGGATTTCTTGATGAGGAAAGCAAACGGAATCAGCAGCCACAGCCTTATAGAAAAGACAAGACAGAAAGAAAGAAAAAAAAAAACCACAACCAAAAAATGATCTGTCATTATTTTGTTGAGAAATAGAGAATTCATGTCATAGGAACTATTTATGGTTGATACCTACTGTTAGAAATAGAAACTGTTCAGTTGCGTCTTATGATTTTTATGTATCTAACAAAACTGGAGATCCGCTGTACTATATAAGATTAGCATTCATAAAAAGATTTAAAATAAATAATTACAAGAGGATCAGCTACAAATTACCTACCACACTGTGACACAGATTATTAAACTGCCAGCGTGTGTGGATGCGTGGGTGCGTGTATGTGTGTGCTTCTGTGTGTGCATGTGCCCCTTTTTCCAGTAGGGGAGGAGGTTATTAAACTATAAAAGGACCATATTAGCATAAATTTACAAGAGCTCTTGTTCTGGCGGCATGATAAAAACCTGTGTTACCTTTGCATTAACACTGAATTGCTTGTTGTGCTTTTGGCAATGACAGATAAGTCAGTGTAATTCCCCATCGCAACGGAAATGATGCTCCAGATTCCAAACGCATCCTGAAGATGTCACTGACAATAATCTTCAAAGAACGGCCAGTGAAAGTGGGCTGTATGTTTGCAGGATGATATACTGCAAATGACAGGAAGAATTATGTGAGTGAAGACGAATCTGTAACATATTATTAAGCAATTTCACGAGAATAACAGGGATAAAAGGATAATGGATGAGGGTGTCATTATTACCTTCATGTAGAGGGAAAGCAAAAGCAAAGGTAGAGAGACAAGATTAATTGAGGAAGGGTGAAGCATTCATTGCTCATCAGCTCTTTTGTACTCTCTGCTCCTGAAATTCCAGACAAAAAAAAAAAATAAAAAAATTGCTCAGGGCTGCATTTTAATGCAGCTGGCAAGACAGAGCCGAAAACTGACAGGGCACTTTTTAGTCACCTCCCTGTTTCCATAAACACACAACAGCTATTACTCCTGGAGTCTTCCTGCGGTCAGAACAGTAAACTGGTGGGATGTTCTTTTTTTTTATCACAGTTACTGTTTTTAATTGTGCTTCGAAACTCGGCAGTTTTATCTGTTGATGGTGTGGAACTGAACAGGTCGTTCCCTACGCATTGTTTGCATCGCACGGTTGCAAATGTAAGCAGACTGTACATAATAGATGTCAGCGGAAGGGCTTCTTCTGAACACAAAGGCAAGCTGGAGTGTCCTGTAACATTAGTGACAACATAAAATTATGTCAAGGTATCAAGGTTTTACTAGGTTTTAATATACAAGATGAAGAAACAGGAAATCATTTGGCAATTGTGCAGAGCAATCCTGCGGTGTTAACTCGGGTATAATTCCTGTTGAAGTCAAGTTTTGCTTACTGAGAGAGTTATCACTGGGTCAATAATTTCAATTACCATCCTTCTTTTCTCTATGTTCTCCAAGCAGCTGATTTTACTGCAGGAACACAGTTTTAAAAATATTCCATTTGCTTCTAAAAGTCTTGGTATATAATACAATGTTTTAAAAAAACAAATATAGAATGTTTTCCCCTGATAATGACATTTTCTCTGTGCTTTTAATTTCAAAAGCAATGTCAGTGACCTGGATAATTAAGAACATATAACTGTTTGTATTCAGAGAACAGATTCTGGGTTTTAAGCCTTCATAGCTTTAAAAAAAAAGTGTCCAACTTCCTTGATTTTCTTTTCTGTGTTTATTTCAGATAAAGAGTAGTTTTGATAAAGTAAACAGAGTTGGTTTAGGTTGTTTTTTTTTCCTTCACTGATAAACATTTTTCTAAAATCTTGACACCAAAATAAAGGGAACAAAATTAAATTCTCAGCTGCTTTCTGTAGGGGAAAATAAAAAGTTGTTTGTTTTTGGTTTTTTTTATAGGAATTTAGTACTGTAAGGGAGGCAGATGAAAACCTGCAGTTTAAGAAAAAAAGTAGTGGGAAGTATGCCTCGACTGACTGTAGTCTCTAGGAGTGAAAAGTGGGTTTGATTTTGTTAAGTTTTGTATTTCTTTAACTGAACTGCTCACACATGGTAAAGGCCATAAACAGGATTTCAAATAGAATAGCTAAGGTCAACAGCACAGGCTCAGTCACTGGCAGAGTCTGAAACCTAGACACACGGGGAGAAGGATTTTTTCTGCTACCTCATGCGTAATAGATAAACAGAAGTACTGGAGGACAGAAAGGGGTCAGGAGCTGGGTGGGGTTGGGAGAAGGCTGCATTTTATTTCAGTGGGTTTATTGATCATTGATAAATATATGTGTGAAGAGAGTAGCTAGCAGTTTTGTTCAGTGTTATGCTTTGATTTATTAGCACAAGAATATGAGAAGGTTGTTTCAGCAGAGAAAGTGCTGTGCTGCCCAGGAATCAAATGATGCTGTGAGGGGTCTCACAGGACCAGAGGACTCTGTTCACGTTCATTACAATGGTTTTATTAGTAATCTGCATGATCTCATGCTTAGATCTATCACAATATCCATCACAACAACCTGCTTGAACAGTGTAGCATAGAAACTGAGTCACCCTACAGACAGAATACATTTCTGTGCTTGATAGTTCAGATCATGTTCCTTTTTTGTCCATGTTACTTGTTCATGGTATGATATGTTTGAAAGTCTAAAATAGCTTCTGTTATCAATAAATAATTATCAATAGATAATGGCAATGATCAGATAACTCCTGTGACTTTTGCAATTTATGTTCAAAGCAATTGTTGCTAAAGAAAATTCAGACTGCACAAGGTATCTGACTGAAGAAGTTTGTTAAACGTAAATAACTGTATTGTCATGTTGTGGTGCTTTGACCACAGTACTAGTGCTTAGGCTACTTGATATCAGCAAAATCTTTTCCCAGAACGTATGGTAAATTTTTGGCTCTATGAGAGGATGGGAAGATTGTGAACCTAACACCCACCTCCCTTGTCATGAAGGAAGAAAAGTCAGTCAGTCCATTGGCTCTTCTTTTCCCCTACGTTGGCCTCTTCAGTTCCAGTGTTCAGCAGTCACAGAATCACAGAATATCTTTGGTTGGAAGGGACCTTCAAGATCATCTAGTCCAACCTTTGACCGTAATGCCTTGTAATAAACCACTGCAGACCTGGCCAAGAATCATGGAGAAAGTAGGAATCTAATTGTGTTCCCCTTGTTCTTGTCCTTATGCTCAGTGTAATGCTTGTTTGACTTTATTCACCCTGTGTATTAGGGGAAGGAAGTGGAGAGGAAAGAATTTTGCCTCCAGAGATTTTATTTTGCTAGGACTAGTGATGCTCAAAAGAGCACAGTGGAATTTTTCATGACTCTGTATTTAACCTAAGCCACCAATAAATGTATTTAGCTTTGCAGGTAAAATGCAAACAAAAGCAAGTTTATATTTTTTCCTCTGCTGGTTGGTATACCAGTCTACTAAAAATTCTGTGCATTTCAATTTTGCGATGTCAACATGTGGCATACGCCTCAGGTAGCTTACAGTTACTGCTGGTTATATGCAACCAGGAAAGAATCCAGCTCAACAATGAGATTCTCAGAAGAGTTTGCTTGACTCATCGTTATAAAAGAAATCTCATTCTGTTACACCCAAACTATTCGTACATGGCCTGCAATAAGCAGGGTGGAACACACTGACTCTGCAAAACTGGCTTTATCAAAAGTTTTGGACAAGTATCTGAACTGATGTGTTCATACTAAACTGGAAAGTAATTCTTGCCCAGGGAAGCAGAACCATGCCCTGACAAGAGATGGTAATAATGCCTTCAAGATAGGGCATTGCCACCTTTCAGGGTGTATTTACAGACTGCAGTGATACTGTAAAAGATCAGGAGATATATATATGAATGCAATTTCCAGCCAACTTTAATTGTGTTCCTATTGTGTTCCTGTTTATACTATTAGGAGATTTACTTGAAATATTTGTTGAAATATATGATATTTCAATTCAATATTTTATTTTTCCACCTTCTTGCCCTCTAGTGGACAAACAAGCTCATTATGCCCAACAAGCCTGGGGCAGCGATTACACATAAATGGGGTTTCTTCTTTACATGAAGTGATGTTTGCATGTAAAATGGATCTTGAGTTGGTTTACTCTTCGGCTGGGATCTATTTAGTTTGTCTGTACAGAGATAGGAAAATGTTACTTCCTGGAGTATTTTGTACAGTGTCATAAGTAAAGATCCCAGTAGGACCAGACTGAATCTTCCCATATTCTAAGTTTTTAATAATAAGTTTTAAAAAGTCATATTTGTTGATTCATTCCACTATAAAATGACAAAAAGTGTTTCAAGTGTTTGGGTTTTTATAGAACTAGTTGACATTTTTCATTGTAAAAATTTTATACTTTTTTATAAATATTAAAAATACCCAAAGTTTTTCTGCTGGTAGAAAAAGCTGTTCTGACAGCAACCAACTGAATTTTAAAAAGCTCTTCCAAGAATCATGCTCTCACTAGATTTTTTTTTTTTTTTATAGAGCTTGACCAACTTGTTATTCAAGGTAAATATGCTACAATGTAGTGATGTAGGAAACTCAGGTCAATATTGTACATTGCATTGGAAAAATAAAATGGCCAAGGAGAGAGTCACTGTTTTAATTCACTGAGATATTTAATGAATTATTATGGCCTTGTTTTATTTATATTTTGCAGTCTTTAAATGAATGATACCATGGACTCTTGAGGATAAGTGGTGGATACCAGGAAGGAGAAATGTACTTAGCTACTCCTCCTGAAGGAAATAGGTGTTTCTTCTCAGCAGTTCTTTATACATGGATGAAACACTCTTCCATGGGAAAAGCAAGTAAGGGCACTCTTTAGGTTCCTGATAGTGGGCACCTATGTGTAAACACAAATTTGACATCTCTGAAATACTTTCAGCTTCTACTTCAAACCTCCAAAGGTAACAGCTGTTTAGAGCACTCAGTGTTTTTGCAAAAAAAAAGTCCAAATTCAGCATTAATATTTATAATAGCTAGTATATCTTACTTTACATCACCTTTTAGAGAAGTGATGTAAAAATTTTGCTTACTTATTTTCTATGGTGTTAAAGTTTTAAATTATTTATAGTAATTTATATAAAATAGATACTTCTGTCAGCAACATTAATACAGCTCATTCAATTAATTGGTGGGATAGCATCGAAATAAATGTAGGAAAATAATCCCTCCAGTTCAGGCTTCCTCTGCCTAATTTTGCTATATCTTCATTTTGCCTAATGTTTTTTGGCAGAAAAGGCAGGCAAATGATTGTGGTAATTTTGCATTGCTCTCCTTTTTGTAAGGGTAGCCTTATCCTTGTCTGTTTCCTGTTCTGTTTTAAAGGAGAAACACATCTTTTAGGTAATATTTTAAAGTAGTAAATGGAAAAAAAATTGCAAATACTCAAAAGAAATAATGTTTTTTAGAGGAGATTGTGTGGGTTTGACGTGTACAGAACTGTTCAAGTGCTACTAGATTTAAATAGGATATATAGATTAGAGGTAGCTAAAAATAAATACAGCATTATCATAAGATATGGTGATGAACATTAAATTTGGATAGAATAAAGTTGGTGGCTTATCATGATAGGAAAAAGGTTAATATTTTAAAGTGAGGCTAAAGGTTGACAGGAGAAAAATTGGGTTAGTTTGCAAAAAAGAAATTTGTTTCTTTAAGTGAAAATTGGGGTCAAGAGGCCAAGCTCTCTGCTTCAACATGAATGAAATAAATTAAATAATACTACCATAAAGCAGCAGTATATAAGCTAATGATAAAATACTATCTATGAGAAAAAAGGTCTGTAGAAAAGGTGTTTCGTATTGGTGGGTTTGTTGTTTCTTTCAGGGTTTTTTTTGTGGGTTTTTTTTTTTTTTTCATTATTATTACCATTGTTTTCAAAGAGAACAACTGCTTTTTGAGTTGGAAGATTTTAGATTTATGCAGCACCTTTATTAACAAAGGTGATAATCCTAATGTTCAGAGAAAATTACGATTTTAATGATTACATTCTATCTAACAGAAATTTCTCGCGTTTCAGATCAGTGCACTGTTCTATACCACTTCATAACCCAACTGGTGTGTAATATTAGGTGATGTTTTCCCATCTTAAGACAACAGGAGTTGACTTCATTTCTTTGGTCATTGTGCAGTAGTCCCTGTATATGTGAATAAACATAAGACATTGCATAAATCTGGTACGAGTCATATGAAAATACCAAATATAGGAGATAGGAAATCTATCAGTATCATCGCCCTTCATCGTGTCAATCTATGCCTTCAACAGGCAGAGCTGGGCAGCTAGTTCATCATGATCAGTATAGCATACCTTTGTATTTCTAATAATAAGTATCTTTTTCTCCATTCTCTTTATCAGATCAATCAAAACAAAATTACTAAAAAAAAACTAACCCAAGAAAAAAAAACCCAAACAGGTTTCTTATTTCCTATTTTCTATAGAATTTTTGTAATTTAGGTATCAAAATACTAACAGATTTTATGACAGCACTTATTTCTACTGTCCCATTTTTCAGATTTCAAAGATGATTAGTGGACTGTAGGTTGAAGTCTATCTATGTTTGTATCTGGGTTCCTTGCAGAAGTGGATTTGTACCTAGATTGCTCACAGAAGATGTTTCCATTTGGATGTATGCAGTAACCTACTTCTGAGTTTGTCCTCTCAAGTCTACAGATAGATTTTGAGTAATGGTTAGCTCCACTATGTATCTTCTTGCATGAGTTCTGCAGGCTGGGGCCCTGATAGGGATTTCAGACTTTGCTGAAAGAGTCACCTTCGAGGGTCGAGGGTCACCACTTCTCACTGGAATTGACAGTGGGGGCTGCATCCAGTCTCAACTTCTTTTTCCTTTTTCACAGCTCTAGCCATACTCTTGAAATTGTGAAAGAGATGATTCTTTCTATCTTCCAAGGAAAGTAATATAATGCCTAATTGAATACCTAATATCTCAGAATGGGAATAACAATTAAAATCTGATTAGTCTTCAGGTTAAAAAAAGAAATGAATACGTCTTACTGGTTTAGACTATCTCATCCATAAAGAAACATCAAGGTGGCCATGGCTTTAGTCAATGTATATTTGGCGATTGACTCTAGATATTACCCTTCCGTCTGGGGTCATTGTTTTAAGAGTTATGTATGAATTTTCTCTAAATTGTAGCAGAGGGTCATGAATTAGTGTCTAGTGTCTAAACGTGGGCTTGACAAGATTATTATAGTCTGTATTTCATGCCAGAAACAAAGATGAATAGAGATAGCAAGCTTTTAAACAGACTTTCTGACATCTATAATGTCAGCAGAGAGTGAATGAATGGCAAGATGCAATAACAAATCTTCATTTTTTTTTATTTTATAGGGATTAGGTGGACCTACTCTCATTCATTATTTCTTCCTAAAATAATTACTAAGAAGTACTACATGAGCCAGTCATTTTCCGTCCCAGTTACCTTCCAAATAATGTAAATTCTTTACTAAGATGTACATATTAAGATGCATATACTAGAATATACTTTGATTTACATTTAGGAGTAAATAGGATACACTTAGTTAACGCTTTGCTCTTTCATTTTAGTTGAATGTGTGTTTTTAAGTAATTTTGTTTGTATCTAGATGCAATAATTAGTTTTAATGCTTGTTGGGGGAAGTACTATTTTGTGTTTGTTGTTTTTTTTAATAATGCTTTTCAGACTCTCTTTCTGTGGATTTACAGGTTATTAGATTTCTGGAGCAGAGGTCTATGTTAGCAGTTTTTGATTATTAAATTTCTGAAGTGAGGATCTGTGTTCTGAGCAGAGATCTGGGCAGTTTTTGGGTGAGAAAGACAGAGATATCCTACTGCCTTTTCAGTATAAGCCCTTTGAAGATAACATGTTTAGGATTTTTCTTTTTCTTTATTCATAGCATGTGATAATAGGAAAAAAACACCTATGTTGGAGCTATAGGCTCTAATACTTTTTTTGGAAATTGTTATTCTTAGATTTGAATATTCATTTCCATTTCAGGAGCACAAACAGCCCCTCCATTAGTACTTTGGCAGTTTTTGCCCAAATGATAATATACAGCATTGAATGATGGCTGTGAAGAGATATAGTATTCAATGAACTCAGATTCTTTTAAATAATAAAAACGCATACCATTAGTAATACATTTTTGTAAGTGTAGCTCTGCCAGTGTTTTTTTTATATCTATATATATGTTGGAAAAGAGTGTATATAGCAATAAATGCAGAAACGTCATATCCAGGTACTGCAAATATTCTCATTTGCACTTCTATGACTGCTAGCATTCATGTTTTTATTGGTCTTCTTTTTGCTAAAGGAAAGACAGAAACAGTTCTACTAATGGAAACCAGCATGAAGAGCTAGTAGCTTTTAAAAATATTTTTTTTTTTTTCAAAAAAATATGCATCATTGAAACAAAAAGCATTGTTTCCATCTTTTCATATATATATATATATATATATATATAATTTTTTTCTTTTCCTTGAGCCCATCCTGTCAGGCTGCAAGCATGAAAGTTATTTTCTGGTGGTGTGATTAGATTGGGGCTGAACTCTCCAGCTGGCAGGCCTGTCTGTGACTGGCGGCGGCCTGTCCCCAGTGCTTGTCATCTCCTGACATGCCTGACAGGACGGGGACAGCAGCCCCAGACAGGTTCATTAGATGGTGTTTTCTACAGCTGGGCTAAAAATAAAAAAAAATAAAAAAATAAAAAAAAAAAGATAAAAAAAAAAGGCCATGCTTTGTCAAGGCCCAAGCTGTAGGGGCCCTTCTTGTTGGTTTAAACCAAGGCCTTGTTTTGACAAATTCTGATCTGTGTGGTTTTTAGATTTTCTGACACATTTTTGTTTTCTTCCCCTTTGGCCTGCGCTCTTTGCACTCTGCCTTGTTGCTGCTTCAAAATCCTAACACCACCTTCCCAGGAGAGCAGGGAGGATGCTTGCGAAGGGCTTGGAAGAAAAATAGAGCACTACAGTGAAACAGCAATAAGTGTTCATTTCCATGGTGATCAGCCCAATGGCACAAAAAACAACCTTGGGACTCTCAATAAGCCAATTACAAGAAAGGTTAAGAGTTTTATAGTGCCAGGAACATGCCATCTACATGAGAAAATAGTATCATTACTAGCAATCTACGCTGTTAAATACATTGCTGTCTGGTGCTGCCAGAAATGTAAGCTGTTTATGTTATTTTGGGTTTTTTTGGAAGCTGCTGGAGTTTTCTGGTGCTATTGTCCGTCTTTGGTGCAATACATCAAAAATCTACATGATTATAGATTATAAAACAGGAATAAAATGATTTGAAAGCATTAGGCACATTGAATGTCACAATGTTAACTAAATGTGTTCAGACTTTGAGTTTCTTACAGGTTTGCATCAGATCTTCAGTTTAGATTTTTATCATAAAGACAAAGGATTTTTAGATTGCCTATAATGAGAAAATTTTCTATAAAATATTTTTGAAAAGAAAAAAATGCTTAATGACTCATTTTTTTCTATTACAGTTATAAAGTACCTATTGACTCCTTTAATTTACAGACTAGTGACTGTAGTTTGGCTCCAGGGTTACCTGCTGTTTTTCTTAGGGAGTGTCACTTGATTCCAGGCATTTTAGGTAGCTGCAGCTTGCCGCTATGTAAAACACTTCTCTAGCTACTGGGAAAAAAAAAGGAAAATGTTTACTATTTCTCTTACTTTGACCTTCTCTTAGGAGTATGGAGAGCATTACAACCTTTTATGTTTTCTGCATTTAGCTGCTTGCAGTGTGAGCACTGTGGCTGGAAACCAAGCCCTTCATTCACAGAAATCCTACCACTTACCTTTCCTTTGTATTGTTAGTTACTGCTGCTTTAGTTCATGGTCTCTATGACAACTGTTTAAATTGGGATGGGCAACTGTCATCTGGAGTATTACTGAAAGAAAAGTGTTAGTGAGCACACAGTTCCATAGATAGAGCATTTCAATATAATCCAATTTTAATTGAGCTCCAGAGACTTTGATGTGCTGCCGAAGGTTGGGAGAGAGCTATTCCAGGGAGAAATTAAAGCAGCCCAGCAAGGCTTCACTACTCCAGACTGTCACCATTTTAAATAAGCATTAGCATCAGACTTAACCTTCGCCTACGAAACATCTCACTTTTCCAGCTCCCCCTAGCTTTTGCTTTTTTTTTTTTTTTTCTTAATACATATAAAGGCAAAGACACTTTCATCTTTTTATATACATTTCTATATTCCCTTGATTAAGTTTGAAAAGCATGTACTGGACCTGAGACGCATCTGAGGCTGTCTGTTGGACCTTGCGTTACAGTTCATAGAAATAGAAGCACAGTGAGGATTAGTTTGCAACAGTCAAATGGCATGTGTTGGATTTTCTTTCTAAGACTGCTCTAAAAGTAACCCGTCTTTGTGCTAAAAAGTTGAGTGGGGACTTATTTTAGCCTAGTTTCGTCATTAATTCCCTTTAATGTAAATGAAGAAGAACAAATATTTCTTTGTAGACTCTCTTAATAACAAACCTAGGTTCTTTCTATAGCTTTATGTCCACTGGTTGGGTTTTTGTTGTTGTTGTTTTGTGCATAATAGCAAAATTTGGTCATATAACAGTAACAATTAGCAGACTTATCTCTGGTTTTGCACAGTGAGCAGATTGGAAGGTTGTTGTAAACATCTGAACTGTTGAATTAAAATCTATGATTGCGTCTTTTAAGGAAACTATATGATCCTTTTGTACCATTTTCCTTTTCTCATTTTCACACGTACAAAAAACTTCTAAAATGAAAGAAGTTCTTAATAATTAAGTAAAACTGAGGATCACCTTGTATTTTCTATTATTTCAATATACATTGGACAGCATTGCGTGTTAGAGACCTAAAACATGTTTTTCTGGCTTTTAATTCCCCTACACCCCCCCTTTTTTTTTTTTCTTTATATCTGACTTACTTGACTTTCTGTTAAAGAAAACTATATTTGCAAGCTGCTGAGCTGTCTTTCTGGATGCTCGGTATCCCAGCTTCTACTCCAAACAGTAGGAATTGAGATACTCAGCTGCAAAGAAAAGATCCATCTTTCAAAATTGAGTCTATCAAAGATAGGTTATTACATAGGTTGCTTGTATTCTTTAGAAGAATTGTGTTATGCATCAAATCTGGACTTAATGACAGTAAAAATGGAACCAATCACAGTGAAGGCAGTAATCTGTCTATACTAGTTAATAGGGTTGACTTTCTACTAAAGTAATTAGCCTGTTACCCAGATAAAAGAAAGGTGTGAATCTAGATTACTGGCAGAATTTGAGTAGTTGCAATATGTTAAAAAAAGTGTAATTATCAAATCTCTTTGTAAAGCTTGAGGTAAATTCCTTCTTTTTTTTGAAAAAAAAAATAAAATTAAACAAATGTTAAGAATAAATTAATTGAGGCTATACGAGGGAATCCTCTTCAGCTGGGATTAGCACACTTTTTCATAGTTGCATAGTACCCAGAAGTCCATAAAATCTACATGCCTTCTGTGGTGAAGCAAGCTATAGTGGATAAAAACAGAGGCACATTCACACAAAGTATCTCTACGTGCTGACAGGTGTTGTAGTAATTTCATACTGGGAACCTAGAGTTCACCACAGGGAAGCCTGTGAGTATGCCCAAATTTATGACGTACAGGTTTACCTTCCGGTTGGCTAGAAATCCAAAGATAAGGGAACTCTATATTAAATCTGCTACAGCACTTCTTCCCCTGGCTACTGCAGAAATCAGAAGACTATATGTGTGCCCTGTGTTTTGCTGGACAGCTGAGTAGACTGTTAATATTCCTCCTAGTTTTTGTGAGAATTTTTTGTACAGGATTAGAGTCCCCCAAAAGTTGTACTTATTGATCATTTTGATCTTTATATTATTCAAATTAAATAAGAAGATAGTTAACTGTGTGAAACTACATATTGAATATACAGAATACATATACTAAAAATATTGTGTAAATGTGGCTCTAGGTATTGAAATACAGACAAGAATAGTTTATGAAGTTTCTCTGTGTAGTTTACATTTGATACATGTTAATATCTGCAGGTTTTATATTTTGTGGGGACTTATTTTTCAGTACTTAATTACTGCATCTGATTAGAAAAATGTTCCTTAAAGCAAGTATAGAATACATAGGTACTTTTTTTTCTGTAATATTAAAGCAAAAAAAGTATAATGAAATGCAAACTAATTATTATTTAGTTACAGTAGGCAGTTTGAAAGCATTTCAGGTTAAAATTATCTGAAAGACCATTACTATTCTTTCCTTACACTTAGTAATATGAGATAATGTTCCATATATAATAATGAAAAGTATACTAGAATTTTGGTTGATATTGGAGCTGTGGATTAGATTCTTCCCAGTGCTGGAATTCCTTCTCTTCTCCAGCAGTGCAAAAGAAACTTTTTAAGCTCATGTAAAGTAGGTTAATAAATAATCGGCTGGTATGGTGATATATTTTGAAGGTGAGGATGTTTTGGTGTATGTACATCATGATTCACAGGTACTGTAACTGTTCTTTGGGCACATTAGAAGCTGACATTATATAGAGTAGCCTTGTATCTGCTCTAAATCCCCAAACCAAGCAAACTGACTTCCAGGAGTCACTAGAATGCTCCAGATTCAACACTTCTAGACACAGCTGAGTGAGTGACACCTGTACAGTTTTGAATTTCTTGAGGATTGTGCTTGTCTGTGATATAGAATGTTTGGGATGATGAGGGTGTTGTATAGTATCTATCACTTAAAAAAACCCTATATATTTCTTTTTGCTTATAAGAAGAAATTTTAAATTGCTAACATTTCAACAGTAAAACATTACTCCAATTATACTTCCAAATGTTGAGATTAGTGAAATAGTTTTTATATATGAAGTTAAC
The DNA here is from genome assembly GCA_028565915.1 of Momotus momota. Lineage (NCBI taxonomy): Eukaryota > Metazoa > Chordata > Aves > Coraciiformes > Momotidae > Momotus > Momotus momota. Next base: position 36,778 of record JAOXNV010024337.1, read on the forward strand.
AATAAAATATTACTGGGTTATGGTCAGTCTTGTATAGGAAGAGATGTTAGGAACAAAAACTTAGTAAGCTCTGTAGTAGAAAAAAATATTGTCTTATAATTATTTTTATAGATCTTAGATCCTATGCATGCTTCACTAAATAAATCAAATGTGAAACTGTTAAAATCCAAGGTGCTTACACCTATCTTCTGTATGACAGAGTTCACATCTATAAAAAAAAGGGGCAAAACCTGTCTTTCTACCTGTCATTTGGTAGGAAATGGGTGATGTTTAACAAAATTCAGTATTTACACTTTTCTTAAGACCAGTTATAGTGCCTTCAGTTATTAAAATGTTAGGGAATTGCATCATGGTAGATTTGAGTGTGTAGACCTTTTTTTATTGTATTGCACTTTTGAATAAATATATTGGTATGCAAGTTCTGGAAAACAAACCCAAACAAAATGAAACCAAACAAAACCAAAAAAAAAGCCCTGAACAACCAAACAGCAAAGAAAACCCCAACAAACTGAGGATTTTATGATGGCTTTATTCTTGGGAAGGAACACATCACATACTTGTGGATACTGTATGTTCTTTATTCTTTAAACTATTCCTACCATTTGTTTGGGTTTTTTTTTGCCAAGTCCTAAAACTTTATTGAGTCACTTATCCTTAGTGCAATGGAAAAACTAATACACATAAGGAAGCAAGCATACGAAGTCGCAATTTTAGAACACGGAGGAACCTGAGTTTCTTGTAGTCCTTTCTGACAACTGGATGGGTCAGCACATTCACCTGGAAAACAGGGAGTCTTGTTTCACTTCTTTATGTTTGAAGGGAGCAGGTTGCCTTCTATGTTGGCAAAATATGACCAGTGAGCAATCCTTACTTTTCAGTCCCTGCAGAAACCTGGCTGGAGTCAGGGAGCTTCTCTTTCAGTTGCTTAGTCAGTCATATGTGTGTAGTAGCTTGCCAGGCACTGCTTGCCACTGGCTTTCCTTGGGGCAGCTCACAGCTGAGGCAGTTGATGCAGGTCACTCACTCATGCACTGTCTGTCTGGACCAGTGAGGAGCACTCACCTGTCTGTGAGCTGCTCATTGTGAGCACAGCAGTGAGGTGGAGCAGGCAATACTATTGGGGAGCGGTGTCATTTCAGTTCATATAACTTTGAGACAGAAGGGAACTGAATCTTAGTGTCTATTCCAACTTCTTGCTTTACAGAGAGAACTTGTTTATTTTTCATGTTGGTGTTTGAATCTAGTCTCACAACCTTTCTCAGCTGAAACTCTCACAAATGCTGTCAAATGCATCAGTATTTCAAATTGAGTAAAACTGCTTTGTTTTTCTGTCAAATAACTGTTTGATGAATAGAAGCCCAGCTTTGGTTTCAAGTCACAAGCATTTATCAGAATAGTTTTCTCCTGGATTTATCAATATTACAGATCTGTCTTTTCCACTACTTTACTTTTACTAAGGAGGTCCAGAATGAACCAGTTGACAGAAAAGTGAGCTATACATTTTTAATCCTGAAAAAATAATTCTATGTTTTTACTCAGATAATATCAATTTTATACCTTCTTTGGGGGGTTAGACTAGATGATCTTTTGAGGTCCCTTCCGACCCCTAACGTTTTGTGATTCTGTGTGATTCTTTGGTCTGCCCACTCAACTGAAAATTTAATCTATACAATTCTAATTGAGAAAAAAAAACCAAAAAACAAAAGACTGCATTTCACTGAATGTGGTGTTGTGGCAGAATTGCTCAGAGAGGTTTGAATATAAGTACTGAGATCACCACTTGCCTGTTTGGATTGATCTCTTAGCACAAGATGTAGAGTGAGAACGGAAACAGCAGTTCTGTTAAGATTTCTCACTAGATTTGAGTCTGACATCCCGTTGTTGCCAAAGTCAACACAAAATCATCTCAAACCTTGTGAGGTAGCAGGCACAATCTGCTTCAATCTTTTTGCTAGCTAGAACTAATTGAACTTGTCTACTTTGGATTTTACCCCAATATTTTTCCTCAGCCTCTGTGTTTTGAGTTGGACTGTGCTCTAATATGGCTTTCTATGGCACTAGAATATATTTGTCTTCTGCTTGTTCACAGGCACTGTTGCCCCAGCCAGCACCATCAACTTTATTCCCATTTTTAGAATCTTTAAATCAGCTGAAACTTCTGCTTAAAACAGTAATTGTTGGAATGTAGTTTGGAAGCACAGCCTAAAGAAGGCATCCGACAACCTTTTATAAGGTGGTAATGTCTAAATCTGCTACCTCTTCCTCATGCTATTTTTCCCAAGAATTTCAGTCCATTGCTGGCATTTCAGGAGTTGCCTGAATTGGCAATCTATTTGCACATGGCATGGACAGGAAACCATACAAAGGCAGACAGATGTGTAACGCCCATACAATCAATGATAAAAATAGTTATTATTCAGAATCTTGTTTTCGCAAGGGTAATATATTCCCCTGTTGGTAGCCCTTATCCTTATATTTAAGCTATGTATTGGTTTTTCACAAAAGCAGAGTTAGAAATAATATATTTAGAATGCATAATATATGCTCTTTGGATTATTTTGATCCAAATGTTAACAGTTAGCAACAGTGTTTCTGTATCTAGGAATGGGTTGGTTTTTTTCTCTAATCATTTTATTGTGGATGCTTCTCAAGAAATCCCCATGTCCTTACCATTATTTTCCTCAAACACAGAATCGTAACATGCAAAACCATTTTACCAATGAAAAGAGGAAAATGACCTGAAAATGAGCCAACTTCAAATAATTTTTCAGATGACTTAAAATGAATGTGGGAATAAGAATGTCAGTTACTGTCAGCTGAGTGGGCATTGTTTTAATGGATAGTGAAGGGGTATGCTGACCAGAGAAATAAAATTGAGAAAAGATTGGGGTGAATAGAACCTCATGTTCTGTTTCAAGAAAAGGGGCCTCTTGAAAGCTTAAAAAAACATTGGAAGTAGAAGTATAAGCTGAAAAAATTTGGCAAGGAAGTAAAGCCCAAAACCACAAAAATAATATCTGCATTTTTTAGATCCCTGAAGAGGACAAGAAAAATGAAGTAGGAGTGCCAATATTTATTTTTTTAAAAAAAGTTCTAAAAAGTGTTTTTAAAACTGTTGTGGACGGAGAAGTTATAATGGCACATAACACTCAGCTCATCCTACAGAGCATAGCGTCACAAGAGCTTCTTGGAGGAAAGCTTTTAAGGCTTACAAATAAAGAAACATTTTACACAGAAGCATGTTACAAGGAAAGGGAAGTGTGACCTTAATGTAAAGAGAAATTGAGAGCATTTTATGAGACCAAAGAGTGCAAAGAAAAAAATAATAGCATGGTATTTTGGTGAGATTGTAGAAGTGTTTACTCCTATGAAACTATGGGAATTGAGACAGAGCATGTTCTTAAAGCGTCTTAAATGTATAAAAAAAAAAAAAAAAAGAAAATAGTAAGAAGTCAATGAAACACTAAGATATTAAATTAATTTGAATTATCCTTCCTGCCTATGTGCATTCTCAAGTTCCCATTTCAAAAAAAACCAAACCCAAAACACAAGGTGTTTCCATAATTGAACTTACTTGATTTTGAAATTTCTTAATACATGTTTTCTTTATACATTTACAAATCTCACTGCAGTGTATGCATATATTTCCTGCTAAATCTGAAAGTTGATCACACTTCATCAAACATTTTGAACTTATATAATGCTTAGTATGGTATTTCGTAGACTTTAAGGGTCTGGTTCTGTGCCATTAATGTCTGTCATTTTAATCTGTATTTAGAATAGCTGGAACGATCATGCAATCATCTGCCACGTACTTGTAGTGAGCTCCGTGTTGTTAGATGGTTCTGGAGAAGAAAGTTTGCTGTGTGTGCACAGGAGCCATTTGTTTTTAACTTATGAAGATCTGCATTCAGAATTTCACATTGTCCTTGAAGCAAATGGCAATTCTAGCAAACACCTGAAGAAAGGAAATCCAAATCCCTGACTGGAGAGAATGATTTTCAGTAATTTGTTTTCATATATTTCTAACCTCTAAAAGCGTACAATTATGCTAAACTATTTTATGAATACCTGGTGTGTACCTGGGTCAGGTGCAGAAGCACACTTCTGTAGCTGGCTCTAGACAGCTCTCTGATGAAATATCTATTCACTGTAGTTTGGTTTTGTGAAGTACTCCATGTTTTATTGGCAAGCGTCTTCTTTTAAGTGTTGAGGTTGCAAATTTGGAAGCATCCTATAAAACACTGATGTAGGGAATGTATCAGATAAGTTCCATGAATTTTATAGTTACCAGGCTGTTATGAAATGGTTAATATGAAATCAGCTACTGCTTTGTGACTGAAGCATACTATTGTTTATTATTACACATATAGCTGTAAATGGTAGTAGCATTTCCCACAATGAAAGTGTCTTCTTTCTTCCCTTTCCCCTACGCGCTTTTTAGATTAAAAAAAAAAAAGAAAAAAAGAAAAAGATGAGCTGACCACTTATTTAGATTTTACCTTTTTTGTTATGGTCCTTTTAGCTCAATTTATCAATAGGAAGGCAAAAGACCCAAACAGAACCTTTTGGATAGTTCATGTCCATCACAACTGTGTGGTTATTTTTCAGGAGGGTAGTGTCAGACTAACAAAAACAAAAAAAAAATATATATATATAAGTTTACCACAGAATTTCGTTGTAAAAAACACTTTCTCAGCTGTAGGGAATATTAAATATTCATTTGACAAGGATGGATGAGGGAGCTTCAGAGAGTTTCTCTTCTCTCCTTGGCAACTGCATTCACAGAAAAGTCTGTCATGAGAAGCTATATGCAAGCTCCTGACCTGGAAACCTGGAACACCAAGGCTGTTTTACTTTTGTTCATTTTGATAACATAGGTGTAGAGACTGCAGTGTAACTGAAATGAACCAATAGTTCTTCCTGTCTTTTGTTCAAGGTTGGCACATGTGAGATAGATAGATAGACTCATAGCTGGCTCTTGCAGATAATTTGTCTTCCAGAAGTTGGTGATGGTGAATGAAGAATAAAATGCAAACAAAAATCCTATTCAAACTAAAGGATCACTGCATATGGAGATGACAAGAGCTTATTCTATACTGGAAGAAACACAACTTTGCTAGCTTAGTTAAAATAAAAAAATAATAATAATACAAAGGTACAGTATATAGTTAGTGCATAAATAAAATAGTTGTACCTGTAAATGCCAGTGTTGAGGAAGACGTGCTGACTTTGGTGAAAATTACAGCACTGGACACGTAATTCAGAACACTTAAAACACTGGAAAATAGAGGAACATGAAGAAAAATATTAGCGTTATTGGACTGCTGAAGGGGCAGATTGTAAATATGCAACATGGAGCTTTTAATCATACATCTCCAAAGCTCTGAATCAAGTAAAAAGATGAAGAGTTGCCTTTGGTTGGGTTACTTGGACACAACAGCATCCCTTACTGACCTTGCTTAGTCAGGACAAATCTGTACAAATGCAGAGCAAATCCTTTTTGAAATGTAAAAGATTAAAGTTGAAGTAGGAGGGTTAAACTTAGAAGAAGGAAAAAGGATAAATTTGTAGAAGCTTCTTGCTTCTTTAGAAAAAAAAAGAAAATGAACTAAGTACCACAAGGCAAAGACAACACCTCATGTTGCCAGGTAACAGAGCCATCTAACAGATAGATGAGATTTTGATGTCTAAACTAAGGACATGCCAGAGCCTTTTTCTTTAATACTCTAACTAAAATAATGCTGTCCAAGTTAAAGATAGTCATAGCTACGCTTAAACATTGGATAAAACTGTCTTCAGTGCTGAAATTACAGTATTCTTGGAAGCCTTTCCAGTCACTGATAAAGCAGAAAAAAAGATTATTTAATTTCAGGAAATGGCCATTTTATTCAGAAAGCATGACTCTCAGGATCATTTTCAGACTTTGAAAAAAATATTGTGTGGGAACTTTGGAGTATAGCTGTGGAAATGAAGCAAAAAAGGAACCAGTTCTACAATACATAAGTACAATACAACCATGTCCTTTGCTGGTCATGTTTGACTTTATTAGTACAAAAGGTAAAAAATAATAATGAAGGAAATCAGGAAATAAGTTCTTAGAAAATAATTTAAAAAAAAAAACAACCACAACACACAGCAACAAAGTTATCTTACATGTTAATGGATATATGCATGTTGCACTAGATGTACATAAAGCTTGTCAAGTGTTGCAAGTATCAATTGACACTTTCATTGAAGAATCAGGTTAGAATTAAAACACCCTAAAAAAGAAATCTGGTTTCAAAAGACAAATGATGAATACCCATTGAAAACAGTAGATTATATTCACATAGATACACACTAATGAATAATCCCAAATGATTATTTAAAAAAAAAAAAAAAAGGAAATATTGAAGAATAAGCAACATTTCTGTGCAACAGGCTGGACAAGTGAACATTCTTGCTGTTAAGTTAGTGACTGAAAATAGATAGGACTTGTACAGGCTGCTTTCCTCATTTTCTTTATAAAACCAGATTTTGTGTTTATTTCAATTCTAGAAACAATTATCAAAATAAAAGGACCAGAATATCCTTTTGCATCCTTTTGCTATGAGATACCAAAAATTTATATCAAACAGCAAAAATAAGCCTCAATGCTAAAGTGTTTCTCCTGTGGAGATAATCTGTCAGGATTTCTCGCAGAATGGAAACTAGTCTAATTTCTGATCTTCTGTTTAATGCAGTACTTCAAAATCCCAGCTGTTAATTAACAATCAATTCATTATCAGTAATTGAATAATTATTGAAGTAGGTTTATGATTTAAAATATCTGGACTGTTAATTGAAATAAAAAGGAGGGATCTTGTTTACATCAGAAACAAAACTGAGGTAATGGACCGTTCACGTTTGAGCCAAGTAGGAAAGCACTTCAGTAATGGTTCTGCTTCTCTTCTGTAGAGCTTTTCATCTGAACATCCCAAGCTGCTTTGCTAATCTAAGTAAGTGACACCAATAGATGTTTTTCCATATTACAGAACTCTGAGATGTAGAGACCTCTCCTTCCCTGCTTAGGGTGACAGCTTCATCTTACTGCAACGCATCCTAGCAAATTTTTGTTCTTAGTCTGTTGTCTGGCCAGTGGACTCATTACTGTCTTTAAAACATACCCATATTTCTGAGTTTTACAGGGTTTTACAAGGAGAAATGAGCTTTAAACGAAACAACTGTAGCTGATATTAAAAATTAAAAGTGTGTTCATTTCAAATGTAGACGTTGTTGGTTGGCTGATTGTTTTTTGTTTATTAAAACCAGCTTATTTAAAGACATATCTAGGATTTTATGCTTAGTCATGAAGTTTTAACCATTAAGACATGCCTGGAACAAGAAGTCTTCATGACTTTTTTAGGAGAAAAAGGCATAAAGCTATCAAAATAAGGAGTGCTGACTTTAAATATAAACAACAAAATATTGCATGGAACACATGGTAATTTTAGCTTCTGATAACTAGATAACATAATTTCTGTGTCTTTTTGTGAATGAAGGGGTTATTTCTATGTTTTTATGAATAATGAAATGTGCAACACATGCAGTCTGTAAAAACATGTGAAATAGCCAGTCCTTCATTCATGTGAAATGAGAAAGTGAAATGCAGGTGGAAGACAAAAAAAAAAAAAAAAAATCTTTTTAAAGAATCCATATTCAATGCAACAATGTCAGTAATTTCTGCTGTAAACTGTAGATATCTAATAATGGAATGTTTAATGGATCGCTTGAAAATAATGTTAGAGGAATGTTATGGATGACAAAAATGTGTAGTATATCTTGGACAGGAAAGCAATACAACAGAAATACTGAAATAATTGAGGTGATTTGATATTGACATGATAATCTGATATTTCTAGGACTAATAGACAGTTAAGAAGAGTGTAATTGAGGACAGTAATTGAATTATAGACTCTTTCCTTTCCTCTGATTTCCTATCCTTTCTACTGCTTTACTGGAGTGCTGTCTTAAGTCATTCATTTCATAATGAGGTGAATGTACCTCTATGAAGCTACAATTGCTTTATACTTGAGTAGGAAGAGGAGGAAGAAAGACGCAACCAATTTATGGCTATGGCCAGCATGCAATGTACTTTTTGTGTTGCTCTATGATAACTAAGCTGTAAATATATTACTGTGAATCATCTAAAGTGTTAATACATAGGATATAGTTAGTATTAAATGTTTTTTCTTCAGAAAAAAGTAGGACAACTACAAACATTTTTGAAACAAAAAGTGAATTCCTGAAGCATGATGTTTTGTTAAGCACCTAGTTCTTTGGCTAATCTACTGGCTGCTATAGATCTTCTTACAACGATACACATTTCAAACTCCTTTCTCCGGGAGACTTCTCATCTTTTAGCTTTTTAAACTTGAGTATTTTTCTCCCATTTTCCTCTCTGTATCTTAAGAATCTGTGTATTTACAAAAAAATAAGTATCAATAGCAGCAAAATACATTCAAAGAAGGAGGGTGCTTAAATCTTCACAGTCATTGTTCTTAACCATCTGAATTTCATGTACACGAGACCAGCTGTATCCTAACATCTGATCTCAATGAAACACTGAAGGATAATTTAGTTTATTTAGCTCATCAAAGAGAAAGCTAAGCAGTAACTGGATCATAATCTGTAATTACTGACACAAGGTAAAGTTATCTGATACTAGAAGACTCTAATCTTACAGACAAAGGTGTCATGAGATCTAGGGGCTAGAAGTTGAAGTCAACAGAGTTCAAAGTAAAAGTAAGGTACAGATTTTTAGCCATTGCAAGAATTTAGCATATGAAGTAGTAATTCCACAGCTGGCTTATGACTGAATGGAGGGAGCTGAATGGTCTGGAGAACCTCCAAAGAAATCAAATCCCATCCTTTCTTTAAGGCTTTGTTTAGTTAGTGCGGAGAGCTGAGGTAAATGAAACAAGTGCCATCAGCCACAGTGTTGCTCTAAGTTTTGTCTCTAGCTGCTTATATAGACATTCACGGGGCTCAGTGTGTTCCTTTGTCCATTTTTTCATCAAGGGCAGAACTAACATACGAATGCTCTTCATTGTGCTAAAGCATATTTGTGTTGCTGCTCTTGTTACCATCATCTCTGAAATAGACTCATCAGGGTTGTGAAAAACAGGTTGCAGAGAACAAATTAACAAAAATCCATCTTTTAGCACCAAGTATACAAACTTAAATTAGCTTTTTTTGTGTATGAAGACATGTTACTAAGTTGAAGCTCCAGCAGTGACAAAATTCAAGGAATACAATCTCTGTTACTGCAAGCATGAAGGATTGTTGACAGCAGCAACATATGGTCTCTCTAACATTTTCCTATAGAGAAGTTGAGGGAGGTCAAGACTACAGAAAGCAAAGGCCTCAACTGAATGAGTAAGCATTGCAAGCTGGTATACCAACAGTTTCTATGTACCTAATGGAGAACAGAGAAATTCAGTATCTCCTGTCTGAAAGCATCAGTCTGAAACCGTTTTGCCCTTCCCTTTAGTGAAGGTGTTCATTGTGTTTCTTTATTTCACTGAGGTTGCAACTCTCTCAGTAACTGCAGCCTAGGGGAAGGTACAGTCTACAGAGCCTGGGAAATGCAGTTGGATGTACTGAGGGGATGGTCCCATAGCAAATGACTGACTTCTCATAGGATGAAGTATCAAGGTCGCATCTGAGCAGAGGTGGAGGGCTGAAGGCAGCCTTCCAGGAGATGGAAAGGATTGGAAAAGCATTGTTCTACAATGCATGGTACCTCTGGAATGATAATTCACGAGATAAGTTAATAAAGCTGATGCCTAATTACATTGTGTCTTTTTTTTGTCTGTTTTCCTGAACATCCAGAAGAGTGAAAGAAGATTGAAAAAGATTAGTTAGGTATTAATATCTAAACTAACACCTTCAATTGAGAAACTGACAAATTGGAAAAGCAATGCTATTTTTAAACTATTTTATTTTAAAATATTTTCATGTTAATTTTGAGGTGCAAAACCACAAACTGTAGGTTTTGTTCATGGTTTGGGATATTAGCTGTACTTAACTTCAGAAAAATTATTGTGTCCACATATTGTTCTAACTAATTTCTGTATTTATTAATGGACTGGAGGGTGTTCTAGTTTATGACCCTGAAGTGGATGTGAATAGCAAGTTATATTATTTTGGTTGTACTTTGCACAAGACAGCCTCAGAACTAAATTTGTTATCCAATACATAACTGACGCCTGTGTCATACACACTGCTGGAAGGAAATAATAGAGCTAAGCGTGATTGCAACTGTGTACACTACCCTGTGTTTGCTTGTAGAATTTTGGGGATTTTTGAGGAAAATAAGTTGATATGACTCATGAGAAATAGATCTTAGGAGACTATCAGTTTACTGATATTCTTCTAATAGCTGTACTTCAGTGCATTTAAAAAAACCACATTCGTGTTTTAACTCACATTTTTAAAATGTTAAAGAGATACAATTGATTGTATGCCACTGATGGGTAAAATTTACTATTTTCTTATGCAGTATTTTAACAAAAAAACGCCTGCTAACAACTGCCACTTTGACTTTCTTTAAAGGTCCTCGCCTATACAGAAGGTCTTCATGGAAAATGGATGTTCAGTGAGATTCGGGCTGTTTTTTCAAGACGTTATCTTCTCCAGAACACAGCTTTGGAAGTGTTTATGGCAAACAGAAGTATGTCTTTGTTTATTTTGTTGCATAAAAGTGTGCTAGTAGTTATTTTGTGTGATATTGGTTAATCTTAGAATTTAAAATCTCTTCTTCCTCTGAGAAAGTGCTTATGTCTGTATTCAATAATGCTTACTCTTCCATGTAGTCATTGTATTTCATATTAAAATTAATCACATGAATCAATTTCACTGCTTCATGTGCAGCAGTGAGATTTATTTATAAAAACAGATTATTGCAATTGGTAAATTCCTCAGATGTTTGATAGGAAATTTGCTTTTTCTATGATGTCACTTCTCCACTTTCTGTAAGTATTTTAGTGAAGTATCTAAAAGTGTATTTCCTTTTCTAATTACAAAATTAGTTAAAGTAAAAAGGACGAGATCAATAAATGAATCTGCTTGGTCTTCTGTATGTACCACTCTGAATCAGAGTTGAGTGATTAGTGAGGTATAGCAGTAGTCTTTTGCCCTGAGGAGCTCTGGTGTAAGTTTTGATTTCAACGGGAGAGGAAATTAAACAGTTTCTGGCCCTGTGTGTTTTAATGCACAAGTTAGAAGATCGGTAGTCAAACCAGCTACTGAACAGTTTCCCAACCTGATAAGAGGTTCTATGGGTTAATGGTAAGCAGCAGTTCCTCTGAAGTATACTTCATTCAGGTCTTCTACAAAATGGGAGAGTTAGTGCCAAAACGTTAATCAGCTAATGATACATAGGTATGATGTATGCCTGTAGTTTCTGTTGTGATTTGGGTCCCCAGGAGGATAAAAGTGGAACTGACTTCTCTTGCCAAATAAGAACCAACGAGCATTTTAAAAATATATGCCGGTGGAGAAACAGACTTACTAGTCCATATTGCTTACTAGTCCATATTTTCTCTTCTTTGTTTAGCTTCTGTTATGTTTAATTTTCCTGACCAAGCAACAGTGAAAAAAGTTGTGTACAGCTTACCACGTGTTGGAGTAGGAACCAGCTATGGTTTGCCACAAGCCAGGTAATTTAATTAAAATTGTCTGTGTATTTTGTGTTGATTATATTATACAAATGATATTTTTAAATATGTCTATACTAAAACATTATTCCTGTCATGAAATTCTATATTTTCACTTTCTTATAGTTGGTTTGAGAGACAACACCCTTTATTTACTACATGACTTGTTATTATGGAATAAAAGTAAAAGTATTGTAAACTAGATATTTTTTAAATTATTACAGGAAATAAGTACCTTCCAGTGAAGGATCAGAAAAAAACTTATACCTTATCTCTTAAAAGTCTGGTTTACAGTCAGATTTTATGAATGTATAGATGAATGTTCACCCTTGCTGTGATTGTTATGCAGTAGATGGAACTGCACTACATTTTGTGTTTGCCGAATTAAATTTTTATATATATCTTCTCACTTGCCTTTTTTATTAATGTGTGTGGGGTTTATTTCATGGCTTATCAGTATAGTGGCTATTTTGCCATTTTCAAATTTCTTCCACTCATTAGTATAATGCATTATTATTCTTCTGTTTCTGAAATTAAGAAGGATATATATATATATTTTTTGAAAAGACGAAGTAAGGTTCAGTTTTAGAGATTTTTACATACTATGAACAGGTACAGTTTTTAATATCTCATCAACATCAATATCAAATCAGTCTATGGTAAGAAATAAGGCTGGAATTTCCAGTTCCTGTACTATAAAAGTATTCATATTTCAGGAATGGGTAGGATGATCTTCATAAGTACTTCACAGAGCTGGGGAGGGGAAATTTCCTGCCTCTGTTTTTGTTTGGGGCTTTTTTTTGTTGTTTAGAAATGTATATTCAGACCTAAAATTGTTTTTGAGGGTATTATCAGCAGAAGTTTGCTGAAGAATGTTTAGGTTAAGGATTAATTTCTGGTCAAAATGAAAGAATAGTAAATAAACATAAAGGAGTAAAGAGACAGCAGGAAATTCACAGAATATGGTGCTTTGAGTTCAGATCTCCATTTGGCTTGACTTGGCCAAAAGCCAATGACTTAATCATCAGTGTAATGCCCGGGATGTGCCTTTCTCTTTCTTTAAGTCATTTCATGCAAACTAAAACTTCATGTTGTTCATGTTTTATCCCAGTGTAGAATGTGGAAATACTCTGAAGTGTCAAAGCATTTGCAGGGTTGGAGAACTATCTCATTCCCAGCTGAACATCATTCCCTGTCATGAGCTCAAGAGTCTCATAATGCTTGATCTCCTGAATGTGCTGAAGTTCTTAGGCAAACTGCCAAATTTCTCAAGTTTTCACTGAGATCAAGGAGAAGTTGGGGCATTTCTTTGGAAGGTGCATCTTGTTAATATTTGCGTTGCTCTTCCAAATACTCAAATTAAAGGAATTGCTGTCTCTAAATGGAAAGTAATAGTATTCTTTTCTGAAATAAAAATGGCCACACATTCTAGAACAAACAAAATGCAAATTCCTCAATCAGAATTTCGTACCTACAGTGACATTTTTTACTTTTGAAGTTCTTATCCTTTGTGCATTATTCAGTGAATAATTGTCTGAAAAAGTTTGTTGATATATAATTATTTAGAGAAGTATCAGCTTCAATATTATATGCAGTTATTTCCATACCTTTTTGATTAAAATGCAATTTGAATCGGAAATGGATTTACTAGCCTTCAGAATAAATTTGGCATATGGTAGTGAAGTTGTTTTTATTTCTTTTTTTATATAATCATGGTATGATTTATGCACAATAAAGACCGTGTAATCATGGTTTTTCCTTTTTTTCTGTCTACATACTCTTACTGTCTTCAGTAGGATTGCAGTGAAGTAACTGAGGGGAAATCTGGCTCTCTAACTGTTCTGTAGTTAGTATTTTGTTGATTAGACTAGTTTTTCTTCCTATGAATACACTGGCTTGGGAATGCTAATTTTAAAAATTATGCTTAGTTGTGTGACTAATATAAGGAGAAATTATACTGAGTGACTAAAAGAAGCTGTTAAAATGAGTAAAATGTTATCCTTTTTTTATGACCAGTTTTCCAGATTAAGCTGTACCTTAAAATATTTTAACAAAAGCTGATTGTTTTGCTTAAGTTTTTTAGTTTTATTTTTATAAGTAATATTTCCTTTCTGATACTACTGTGGTAAACTTTTCATCTGAAGTTAATTACAGTACCATCAAAAACTGTATTCACAATGGAAACCTTCTGAAGAAGTAAATTACTTTTAATGCAGTAAGTGGACTGTAAGTGCATTTCTGTTTTCATGGAGAAATCCTGCGATTAACAAAGATTGAAGGAAATGGGAGGAAAAAACAGTATTTATGGTCTTCTAATGGCACAAAGGATTAGAAATTGGCAAATTGGTATCTCTTCCCAAGACTGTTACAGACCTGGTGTTCTGAGCAAGTCTCCAGTTTGGCTCTTTGCTACCTTTCCCAACAGTCTGTCTAATGTTTTGATTCAACAAAGCATTCAGGCCTGTGCTTAATGTTACAAAGAAATAATTTGCATCCTAAAAATTAGTCAGATGTTGAAGTTTGGCCTGATTGGATAATCAAATTAATCTGTCTTTGATAAATGCATTTCCACTGTTCCTGAAACATGTTGCATTGATTGCAGTTTCCTTATGACTGGGAAGACAGTACTGTGCCTTTTATTTAACTTATTTCTACAGCTCTGTATGATATTACATAAGTACAGTAATATGTACATTTTTACAACACTACTGGCAGACCACTTTTTAGGGTTCTAACACCTCAGGTGTAATTTACTGATGCGTTTTTATTGAGGATAACATCATAACATAGAAACCAACTGTGAGCTGCCTGACAGTTTTGTAAGCATACAGAGATCAAAGAATTGATAAAGATACAGTATCATACTTCACTACTAAACACGTGCTAGCACCTTCCACAGAAATTCTATGGACTATTAATACATGAGGTAAATCAATAGCTCCAGTTATTAAAGCAGAGAAATACAAATGATGAAGTTTTTGCTGAAAAACCCTGTACTTTGGCTGCTACGGTAACTATATTCAATGTCAGCTCAGCTCTGCCACTTTTTTCCACATCAATACCTTGGTGATGAATTTCCAGATCTCAGTGTAGCTAGTGGCAGAGGTTGGCTTTTGAGAAAGGAAAGAGATAGGAAAACTAAGATTTGATGTCATCAAAGCATAAAACCTCTTTTAGAGTTTTCATTAAAAGTAAATATTGATGAGTCTCTGGTCAGAAGCCAATGACATTCCCTAGCCTTTTTTTTTTTTTTTTTTTTTCTTTTCTGAACAGGAGTGACAAAACACAAAATGTCAGGCAGGTGCTACATACGTAAATATTCCTTGCATGAGATTGGATTGTAGCTAACTAAATTAAAAGTGATTGTGAAGGGGCGGTGAGTGATGATCCACGTACAGGATATATAACATCCCTTCACTTAACAAAAGGCCACAAAATGTTTTCTAAACATGTTTCAAGTATATAAAACTTGAAAAATTAAATTATCCCCTTATACATCAGAAAGTCTTCTGCAGTTTCCATTTTGTGTAGGTATTTCACAGTTCTCTAGAAGCAAAGGAAGTGCATTCATTTGTGCATCTTCATATTGTTGGTGATAGCATATCGAAGGAGAGAAATGGTTTGATCAAAGTTGAGTGGATTTAGCAAAACACAAAACAGTGACTCTTTGTGTGTTAACTGAAACAAGCAGGTGTGGAACCAATTTATTGTGCATAATTTTTTCCAGTCTCTGCTGAAATAACTGTGAATATTTCAAATACTTTATATATAAATAAGGAGCTTTTAAAGTATATTTTGATTTTCTATAGAGTTCGCTCAAATAATGCATTCAAATATGAAGTCCAGCACTTGACAGTTTATATATTTCTGAGACTCCATGGAAGATTGTGGCTGAATTCTAAAAGCAGCTACTAAGCTGTACTGATGCAGAAATGTTGTTTTGTCATGGGAGGAATAGAAAGTCTTGACAGAAATGCTTTGTAAATTTAATGGTCTCTTTAGTATTTTTGTTTTCTACATTTATTAATTTGTATGTGGCATTAGTCATAGGTTACTGGGAACAATACATCTTTGAGAGTTCCACTGTAAAAATAATTATTATCCTATCAAATGCAATATAAAGTGTTATTACATTCAGATAATTCTTTATATAAATTATTCAGAAGAAGCACAATAGAAACAAATTTGGTCGTGTCTCCTGTGTCCTAGTAAGGTCTATTTATCATTGGCATCCTAGAGCCTCACTGTAAAATAAGTCCAGCCAAGCTGGTAAGACTCATGTACTGCTATTCTGGGTGAGTACAGAGATGAACAAAACCCCAGGAAAAGCATACCTACACTTGCATGGTCATTTTTGTATGCTCAGTTTGTAAGCGTAAGTATGACATATGTTGACAACCTACACATTGACACTTTAGACATATAATTGTGATAACTGTACACTCAAGTCACATACCAATACTCGTCCTTTCTCCACAATTAGGGTTTAGTGCATATGTAGGAGTATGTACATACATCTTTGGAAGCAGATGGTCCGCGTTTTTGTAACCACTGCCCAATTTGACACCTTGCATGTTACATTATTTTCAAGAAAATGCTCGGCATTCCCAGTCTAGGAATAGTAAGTACACTTACTGTGTTTAGTGTGATTGAAAGCTGAAGTGTTGAGTGTCCCTATTTACTCTTTGCAAGCTATATAAATACTAGATGTACTCTTTAAATTTCTGAATAGGCTTCACATTAGGGATCCTCTTTTTTTTTTTAACAGGTATGTACATTTTCACTGTTTTGATCCATTTATAAGATTTACTTTTCTGTAAAAAAAAGTATCTGAGGAGATGATTTTTTTCTCCTTCCAAACGTTTTCCTTGTGTTTTTCTTCAGCAAGGACTATTTTCTCTAGAAATGAGTTGTGAGCAGTGAGGCTATTTCTGCTTGTTGCAGATTTTTTTCATTAATGCATTATTCTAGGCTGAATCTAGCTCCCTGTATTTTACCAACCAGGGGCAGTATATCCTGAGTGATTTAGAACTTTGTGCACAGTACTTGGTTATTGTAATGTTGTCAAATTGAATATAGAAGAGCTGTAGTTTTCTACTTATCTCTTTCTTGGCACAGTAGTTTGGTTCTTTCTCCCTTATCTTGTGTAAATGTTAGAAAATGTGTGGAAATTGAGCATCTTATAAGCTTCTACTCCTCTTTCAAATTTGAATGAAATGCAATTCAGAAATTTTTGGGGGAGATAGACAGATATACATGTGAGCAGATAACTGAATAAACCTTGTTTCTTTCAGAAACCAAGCTATAAATAGAAATCTCAAAGCTTACTGGGGTTAGGAAGGGTAACTGACCATGGAGGAGGTGCACAAATTGTGGAATAAATATCTTCAACCCATGTGCTGGAAATATATGGCACTTTAGTCTATCACTCACTCATCTTAATGAACTTACCTCATGTATTCTTTTGAAACAGGGAAATGATATTCCTCTTTTATTCCTGGTGGACAAGCCAGGCACCAGGAGGTCTGCAGCTTCTTTTACTTCCAGTCTTTTAACCAGATTCAGAATAAAATAAAACACAAAATATATTATCCTGAATTATTACAATGCTGTAGTACTGGTAAAAATAAAATACAGATCTTAATTTTAGTCATTTCTCAAATAAGGATAATAGTGTCTTCATGACTTCATTAAACGAAATAAAAAAACCCGTGAGAGAATCTGAAATTAATCACACTAATAACATTGCCCTACATCTTAACATTTAATGAGGCTCTTAAAAAAAATAATTCTTTAAATGTATTTCCTAGGAGAATCTCTCTGGCCACTCCCCGACAGCTTTATAAATCCTCCAACATGACTCAGCGCTGGCAGAGACGGGAGATATCTAACTTTGAATACTTGATGTTCCTCAACACTATAGCAGGTAAGGTTTCTGACTCCTTAATCCTTCATAATATGTTTATGTTTGTCAAAGTCTTAAGCACCGTGACTTGATGGAATACATTTATCCCTCTAGAATTCAGCTGCAGCTTTATGATATCTTCTGAAACACACACATTAAATTTTATCAGAAAATGCACAACTTATCACTGAGACTTTAGATTCATGTATTGTTGTGAAGGCTGTTCCTTGCTCCCCTTCTGCCATTTCCTCTGCTGACAGCTTTGTCTGAAGCTTTATTAGAGTCAACAAACCATTGCCAAAGAGTGTCTGGAAATAATAATGGGAAAATGTAATTTCGCTACTTCGTCATTCTCAGCAACAGCAACTAGACAGCAGAATAACAACAGTACGCTGCCTAGTACAGATGTCACCTGGATTGTGGTATGATTAGATTACAGCATCTTTTCTTATTTAGTTCTTTAACTGAAATGTAATATCAGATTAGGTATTTAAAATGAGAAATAACTGCCATAGACATCCGTTCATTGTTGGCAAAAGAAGAGCTTTTCTGGCAATTGTCATTAATTAAAAATTCATGATGGTGTTATTCCTTTCACCTTTCCCTTTTCTATGTGTTAACTCCTGTGGTAATTTTAAATGTAAAAAGCAGCAGTTTTCTACACCATATACAAAGATTTCCAGGAGGTTGTCTACTATTACGGTTCCTGCCTGTAGCACACATGCTGCTTATGAACCTGCCTGCAGAGAGCCTTCCTCAGACATTTCACTCCAGTGAGCTTTAATTTGAAACCTAAATTAAATTCCACCAGGCATCACTTTGTACTCCAGCGTTACAACTCTCATCTTTACTTGGTCCTGACTTTTATGCTTGAGCTTGTCCTCAGGCCAGACATAAGATAAATGTTAAGTAAGTGTGAAACCCAAAAGTAGCACCTGTTACACTGACCAGTCTGAGGACAATCACTGCGTTCTTCCCAGTAGGGCACTGCCAGAATTCAGGATCTGTCAAACTCACTTTGAACCTCTAGACTTTGCCTCTGTGCTTATATGGTAGTCATCTTCTGTGCATCCAGTCTTACAGACATTGATACATGTGTCATCAAATTAGCTCAGTGTGATACAGAAGTGCTACTGCTGAACAGCTGGAAGTCTGAGGGCATGTTTACCTTGTGCAATGGAGCGCTAAGCAGAGTCCCTGAAGCTACCAGAGACCTGGGCTGGAAAGTCCATATGGTGCAGTCCAGTGCAGGCTCACCAGCTTGGTTCTCAAGCATTATAGCCACAGTCCCACAGATCTCTGCTGAAGGGAAGGAGCCCTGCTGAGTGTTTATTACCTCTGGCACAGTGCCACATGAATGCCGCTATCCTGCTTCTGGACACCGGCCTGCCTCCAGCCGTGCCGTGTCTCTCGCACATCCGCTGCCCTTCTGGTGATGAGGAAATACAGACAGAGCCTCACGGGATCCCTGACTGCCTCACCTGAACTTGGAGGGCTCACTGGAGAGCTGGGAAGTTAGTCTAGGCCCTCTCAGTCCTTGTCTAATACATTATCGATGAACTGTCCTTCACTTGTAATTTCCTTTTTTTGTATTAATTTCTTCTGTAAGCAGTGTGTCTAAACTCTTTAAATGAGAGTAGACAGGAGCTGAGCCTGTTTTTGATAAATTACTTTTCATTTTTAATCAGTTTAAAACTCCAAGGTCATTTATTTTTAGGTCCATCACCAAACCATCCAAACCTGGAAGACATCATTATGTCTGAAATCAATTAGGAATTGCAGTGACACTTACACTAAAGTATCCAGTAAACAAGCTTCATCCTGAAGAGATTCCTTCATAATATCTCAGAGGTCTCAAGAAAAATGTTTTTTGATCTGCTATTTGATACTAGTAGTGCTAGACATACTTTATAGCCAAACACCTAGGTCATCTCATGAGTCAGGTTTCTTTAAATATCTGGTGTTATTCACCTGAATTACAAAAGGATGGCCTGACGTTTGCATTCCGGGTGCCTCCTGCTATGCCCAAGGTTTGGGGGACTACTGACTTTATTTTTCTTGTGTCTCTGAGCTTATATTGTATTTTATATTGTATTGTATTTTATATTGTATATTATATTGTATTTGGAAAAGCTTACAGCAGCTTGATCAGTACCTTAGTAGTGTCTGTCTCTGACTCGAAGCACTTACTTTCTGGAAGATTTTTTTATATCAGTCTCTTACTGGTAAAACTCATTTATTCATGTAATCTCATGGTTGTTAATTGTGTAAGCTCACTTGCTCATTTTCACAGCAATGCCTATCATCTTAGAAAGCTTTTCAGCAGTGCATGATCAAATTAAAATTCAAATTTGGGTAAAGAGCCCAAAAGCAAGGGATCTTTAGAAGAAATTCAGCCTAATTCTTTGTCTCTATCTTGTATTCACTGATTTTATTAAATCATTGTTTTTAATGATGCTTTGAGGTCACAGGGATCAACAAATAGATGTTTTCTTAAGGACACCCAACATACTGATTTTTAAAAGTTTTGGAAGTGACCAGTATTGGTTAAATAAAAATTAAAAAATTAATTAAAAAAAATTAATAAAAAAATAATAAAAAAATTAATACCCATACCTACTCTTCTGGTAGGATGTGAGGAGGATGTCGAGTAACATTTGAAGACCTCTTCCTTGTCACAAAGAATATCCTCTGACTTTTGTTTCAAATCTGTCTGCATTGCGTGGATTTTGTTAAAGGGTCCTTACTAACCTATATATTTTCTGTTCTCTTTTCATTTTCCAAGAAGGATAGCAGTCATCATGTCAGGTTGGGAAAAAAGTGTAACTGTAAGATCTCATAAAAGATTTTGGAGGGATGTCTAAAAGCAGCTGAGATTCTTGAGGCTTTCCCAATCAGCAAGAGTGCTGTCACATCTGATAGTGTTCCAGCAGGATTAGTGAAATAAAGGGTCCTGCTGACATCTCCTATGACTATTGTATGTTAGAATGGCCTTCTATACAAAGGGGCTGTAAGAAAGTATGATTCCATACTGTATTATGTGCTTTCTATTTTTGTTTCTTCAGTTTTTAAAAATTTTGAGGATTCATAATCTCTATGAGCATAGATAAATAGATCTAAGTTGCTAATGTCATTGTAACTTCACTCACTGATACACTCTCTTAGAAAGTTGTGATTTTGTTTTGAAAATCAGAATAAAATTTGCCCTTGATAGCTGAACTCCATGCCAATAATACACAAGCAAAACCTTTTCTGAAAATAGCATTAGAGAGTAAAAACTGAGTGAAATCCAACAGACAATTCTGCACATGACAGTTTGGAACAAACCCTGAAATTTTCCATCTTTTTGACAGAAGCAAAAATCCCCCAAAGTTATTTTCTGGAAGATCAATCTGGTTCTATACTTCTAACAAAGTCTGCGCTTCAGCTAGGAAGCTGACTTCCAAAAACTCATTAAGGACTTGGGGGTATTGAAAGAATCGCATCATAATGTTCCTGGCAAGCCAGAAACCCACCCACAAAGTGCACATGAGCTCCAAGACCAATGACAATGAAGAAAGCTTCAAAACATAATTGTAAGTTAGAAAGTGTAGAAGTTTTCTCACCCCCAAGTTGTTTTCTGGCTCCACCATTGCACAGCACTGTATTGCCAGGGTCTGAGACCTGGGAAACTGAGGGGTTGAGAGCCATGAGTCAACCTGAATGACAACACTGCTTTTTCAGCTGTGCCTATATTTCTATAAATCTTCTGGTGAAAGGTATTTCTCCAAAATATTTCCTGTACAACAAATAGGCATTTTCTGTGGAAGCACTAAAAAAAATATAGTTTCTCTACCAGAAATACAGTACTGGAAGCAAAGTACCTCTACTATATGTTGCCCTTATTTTGATAACACTGAACTGATAACTGTCCAGATACATCTGTGTAAAGCAGAAACAAACTCTTATATGCACTGTAGACAAGACCCTCAACAATCAGAAGATACAGGATTTTCTATTTTGTACACAAAGAGTACTGAACACATTCATGACCGCCTTTGCCAAATAAAGACAAGACTTGTATTTTCTTTATTTTCTTCTTCGGAAATCCAGTTTCCAAATACATTTTTAATTACACTCTTTTGTAATGAGATTCCTTAAAAGATAAAACTTCTTTGCCAGTAATTGTTCATGTAGGCAGCAATGGCCTAGTTTTAGTCTATAGCTGTTTGTTTAAGCAGCGTCTTCTTTTCTAACAATATCATTGTTTTTAGCCACTGAGAAATATGTGCATCAAACTTTTATTATACGTATTGCCATTTAGCTTCTACTCATTTATTCAGCATATCTGAGACATATCTTAGTCACTTAGGAAACATGCAGGCTTGGCATTTGAGAAGTGTGGATTATCTGCTGGTAAGTAACAAATAGGTCCCTTAATTGTTTTTTCTTCTATTCCAGATAAACAGAGGTCCATTAATAAAGCGGCTTAGTATACTCTTTGCCAATTCTTTGTAGCTTCCTTTCTTCATACAATGATGCTTAATTAGTGTCTGGCCCTTTAAAAAACACTAAGAAATCACGCATGTTTTTTTGTGATGCTTTCTGAAATTATTCAAGAAACAGCAGCCTTGGAAGAGAGGTGTTCAGAAGTGAGGCTTCTGACACCAATTCATTTCTTTCATTTGTGACATACAACTGAGTCTTTGCCCACAAGAAATCATTTGCCTGCATATTAATACTGTTAATTACACATATTGGTTGGTCTCTGTAGAACAGAACCACTGAAATAAATGTACGAATCTCTCCTTAAATCTCTTTCTGGTTTGTCAATATGTCTGTCCTGACAAGCATGGCCCCTGGCTAATCTATAAGTTCTTAATCAATGTTTTAAATATTGAAATGTCCCCTTGGAAAAAATCCATCTTTCTATGACTTTTTTTTTAACCTTTACATCACACTGTTACCACCACTGAAACATTGCCTGGCTTCATTTTTAGTTTGCTTCTGTTGTGATCTCTACTTGTGACTGAGTAACCGTCTACTTCAGCTACGATCATTTTCTCTTTCTAGATCATTTCCTATCCTAGGATATATGATTGCTATCAGTTGCATTGACCTGATGACTCATTGTAATTTCAATTCAAAATTGCTCTCCATTTTCAAAACTCTTTAAAGTCTTGTTTCAATCTGTTTCTCTGGCCTCCTAACTAAGTGTTTTCTCGCCTCCCTGTTCTATTTTCCAAGGTCTTCACCTCTTTCTTGCCCTCTTTTCTGACTCGAGCATATTTCATCATGTTTACAGCTCTGGGTTTTTCTCCCAAAAGTAAACACTGCACTCTGCTACTTATCAATCAGTCTCAGTGTTATACTCTCTGTGCCCCTGGTTTTTGTCCTGGTTGTGCAGACATAAGCCTTCCTGGCCACCTTCCCCCTCCTCCTACCTATTGCCTTCTTGGGGATTCTTTACCTTTGAAGGCTCAGAAGCAGCTATGATTATACTAATCGTCCTTTCTTCAAGCACATAGGAAAAGGCCATATTGCATGTGATCAGCATGTATGTCAACTGAACACTCTGGGTGATACAGGATGCAAGTAATTTTTACTATTCTTAGATACGAGATTATTGAAAAAAGTACTTAAAAGTAATCCCACCACAGCAGAAGGAATCAAGAGGAGCGGGAACAAGAAGTCATTTTGTAACATGGTTGGAGTGCCCGCTATTTTAGTTGGAAGTCTAATTTTCAAATGTATTTCTCAGTATTTAACTGATTTCGGCTTTTTTCTTTTTTCTTTTAAAATTCATGTTCGCATTTGTATTTATTGGAATTTTAATTCCTTTAAATCCTACCTGCCACAGCTTTTAAAAGAAGTGGAGAGTAATTATATCCATAATTTTTTGTAAGTCATTTCTTATAGTGGAAAGGGATTATTTTTAAAGGTTTGTGGAAAAAAAATGACATCTTCAGTCAGGTAATAAATTCAGATGAACTTCTTCCCCCTCCCTCTTTTTTTTTTGCCTTTTTAGCATTTTCCACTTTTTTGCTCTGTGATGTACAAGCCCTCACTGGTTAATTATGTATATATTTAGCTACTGCATGTGTTGGGCTTATTATTGTCATCTAATTAGATGTAACTCGAACTACTTGCTTCTAGAAAAATCATTAAAAATTCTTTCCTAATGACCTAGAGATGACAAAATGTCTGTAAAGTGTGAAGAAGCAGACAAGCACAGGAACATCGCTCTTAAAGAGTGTTAATCCAGATGCTGCAATCATCTAATTAAACAATATTTTGCTGTCATTAACATTTTCACCAAGGAATTGCAGTTATAATTTCTTTGTCAGCTGTCTCTAGCTCACTTTACCTTCAAAACTAAAGTGCCATATAAAAACATTAAATTGGATGGTTTAATTAAAAAGTTTTTTTTAATGAAGAAACATATCCAGTATTTCTGAGATCTCATTTACTATGCCTCAGTTTTATTGTTCAAGTAGATTAGTGTCACAGGCTTGCGATATTTAATATTCAGCCTTTAATATTAATCTCTGTAAGCTTACTTGGGGGAAAATCTGAAGCTTCTGAAAATGTATAGGGACTACCAATAGTGGTCCAGGCTTATAGTTTTTATTTATTTAGCTAAAGAAAGAAGTACATGATTCTCACTAGAAGCACCAAACAGCTGATGAGATGGCTAAATATATACGTATGCTGACTTTACTCTGAAAGTAATCGTTGTGAAGCCAGAACTGATCAAGAAAGCTTTTCTACTAAAGATAAACCACTAATATTTATGTATGTTTAGAATTAGAGGTTTGTAATCCCATTATAGGCCTAGATCGTTGTCCTCCACTCAGATAAGCATAGATGTGTGGTCTTATCTCGTTGGGTAGGTTTGGTTTCCTTTCACATTCTAAATTATGGTTCATATTCTTGAGTAATTTTTATTTGTTAATCTTAAAAACAAAATTATTGAATTAAGAAAGATAAATCGCCAGCTTTTTTACTAAACAAATAGTTAATCTCTTCATAAATAAAATGTGGTTTATAAATATTGAAGTAGGAGAGAAGTAAATATTATGTTTATTTTTCACAAGACTGTAGTTATATTTACCAAATAGAATCATAGAATCATAGAATGTTAAGGATTGGAAGGGACCCCAAGAGATCATCTAGTCCAAGCCCCCTGCCAGAGCAGGATCTCCTAGGGCAGGTCACACAGGAATGTGTCCAGATGGGTTTCGAAACTCTCCAGAGAAGGAGACTCCACAAACTTTCTAGTCAGCCTGTTCCAGGGCTTCGTCACCCTCACAGTAAAGAAGTTTCTCCTCATGTTGAGGTGGAATGTCCTGTGTTCCAGCTTGTACCTGTTATTTCTTGTCCTATTACTGGGCACCCTAGAAAAGAGACTGACTCCTTCCACTTGACACCCACCCCTTAGGTATTTATAGACAATAATAAGATTCCTCTCTCATCCCTCTCTTCTCCAGACTAAACAGCCGCAGTGCTCTCAGCCTTTCCTCATAGGAGAGATGTTCAACTACCTTATTCATCCTCATAGCTCTCCATTGAACTCTTTCCATTAGATCCCCGTCTCTCTTGAATTGGGGAGCCCAAAACTGGAAAATGCATAATCGTGAAGACTCTATTGTTTGTAATTTATACTACCTAAGCCAAGAGATAAGATGCATTAAATTATTTCTCATTGTGGAGTTAAAAAATGCACACAAGAATTACAGCAGTGCCCTGACATGAAGCTAATTCAGCATGATATTTTGTTTATGTGTTCATACTATAAGTAACCTATCAAAATCATACAGCAAAGGAGAACTTATGGACAGCAGCTAGGCTCAGGATTGCTTTTTTCTTGTGCTATTCACATATTTATGATTTTCCCTTGTGGAACAGGAACAGAAAGTCAAAATCTTGTTGACTAAATGCTGTTATTGAAATAAAATGAATGAAATTATTATCAAAATTAAATAATATATCAAAAAAGAAAATCTCAATTTTTAAATAAAAAGTAATTTTGGATAACTAAATTTCCTTTCCAAGTTTTGCAAAAGGATGTTCTCACATTTCCGAATGTTTCTATAAAGTTTTTTGAATTGCAGATCTTTATTACTGTGAACTATTTTCCTTAAAATTATGATTCTGAAGAATCATAATTTTTCTTTATGCCTTATGATAGGCTGCAGTCATCTCAGTCATTCTCTTCCTGAATCTCAAATTTCTTTTAGTCTGCTGCCTACATAAACACAAATGTCTTTCTTTTGTGGAAACTTTTGCACACTATTCTGTTAACTTAATTGAGGATTCTGATAGTGAGAAAAACATTTCTTGTATAAGTGGATAGTTTTATAAAGGCCGTATTTTATCAAACCTTAAATTTGACAGGAAACTTCACTAATTGTATGTAATTAATACCTTTCAAAAGAGGTATATAATATTCTGAATTGATGGATGCAAAAAATAAGGCAGAGTTTTCTTACTTCAAGGCATGTGGCCCACCCCTCCCCCAAAAAAACCCCTCAAACCAAACCCAAAACCCCAGAACAAAACCAATTAGTATTCTGCCAGAGAGAACCTTTCCTTTTCTTCCCTCACTTAAATTCTTGTGTATTTCTTGATTTAATTGCTTGATATGTTCTCATTCTGTCCAAGAGTGGGTTTGCATTCATTCATTGTTGATATGAAAGAAGTGGGCTTGTTTCTGTCCATCGTTATTTGTGTGTGGCATATGGTACTGATACTGCTTTTTTAACAAAGTTGTATTTGTACCTCAATTATTTGTTTTTATTCTTGTAAACATCTAGGTATTCAAAATCTAAAAATGAGAGCACGCAGGTGTTAACAATATGCACTTTTCCTGTTTTCAATGAAACTATGTACAAAATGGAAACATGCTTCTTGTTCATCAACTTCTATTGAAAATATAAGGTGTTTGTAGAGCAGCAAAAGTTTCACATTTCATTAAAGCAGAGTTGATTTTCGTGGAGAACTGCAAATGCTACTCAGAACAAGGAAGCCTGTGTTTTCCTGTGCTGGGTTTTGTACCCCAGGAATCCGTCCAGAATCTGGAAGGAAGCCGTTAGTGAGACAGGGCTGTAAATCTGATGCAGGACTGGGAATTGTTAACCTGGGTTATTTCAGTCTGCTAATTATATAAATACACACACACCTATATTTATGACCTGATTTTTTTTTTTTAAAGACTCATGTTGCATACTGTGTGGTTCTCAGTAAATCAATATGGTGGATGGTTCTGTGCTAAGCAACTTCATTTGTCTTATCACTGAAATGTTAGATACTACTAAATGCCACCTGACACAGAAATAGCCTTTCCCAAACACACTCTTCCTGTAGTGAATTTGTATTTTTCACTTCAGTTGCAAATTGTTCTTTGAAACTATATCTAAAGATGGCTTTTGCACACTTGAGCTGTTGGGATGGTAGCAATATTTCTTTCATTATGTTTGGAGAAAGTTGCCTGAGGCAGTCAGCTCTGTCTTTTAGGAGGGAAGAAAATGTTTTTTAATTTTCAAAGTGGTTATGAAATAGCATTAAAGCAAACATGACTTCTTCCACTTTGATTCCACTATTGCAGTGAAATCTCACCACTTCTTCAGTGAAGAGCCATGGGGAATAATGGATTAATATGTTTTATCTGGGATAGACCTAGATTTTCAGACTTCAAATTTAGCCCCTTGCTGTTTGGAGTCTTGTTTAATCTTTGCCAGCTAATGATACTACAGACAGTTGTAGTAAATAACAGTCTAGTGGTTTTAAATTTCAGCATTCATAGTATGAAAATAGCTTCATGGAAATAAAACAAATGTTTATTGGCATATGGTATATTTTAGTTGATATTGAAAGAAACTGTGCTCTTTATATTATGCTGATTTCTACGTTGACTTCTGGTTCAAGATAAGTTCATCTAAATGGCTACTTTTGTCAGAAAGAGTTGTACCTGATTCTGTTAAGTGGTGGGAATTGTGAACATGTAATGCAACAAAAGTAACTGCTATATTGTTTTTCAGCTGGAGAAGCGGACACTATTTCCTAAGTCTTAAAACATTTTCTTTCTTATTAGGACGAACGTACAATGATCTGAACCAATACCCTGTGTTTCCATGGGTTTTAACAAACTATGAATCTGAAGAGCTAGACCTGACCCTTCCAGGCAACTTCAGAGATCTTTCAAAGGTATGCATCAATTCTGTTAAAGATCAACACACAGCCTTTATAGGAAGAGATTTTGTTTTATGTTTATAATCTGGTTAAATTAGCTCTTTATCTTAATAAAGTCTGAAATAGACTTTTCTATATTACAGTCATTTTACACTGAATCTCTACTTTATGCTGCTTCTGTGCCCCTGACTGATCTGATTCCAAACCTGCAACTCCTCCATACCTTCTGACTTAGAGATCATGAGACCACTTGATCTCACCAATTATCTCCCTTAGTTATGAAAGCTGATCCTTTGGAAATAAAAGCTTGGACTACTTTTTTCCATTTTATTTTGCAGTGACTAGAAGAGTAATATAATAGCAGCACCTCATTTTGGTTTAATAATTATTCAATAAACAAGTATTTTGTATTTTAGATCCTGGAGTATCTGGTTCCTATCATTATTTGTGAGTTTTGTTCTCCAACACAACTTGGGTATATAGTGCTT
Organism: Momotus momota; assembly: GCA_028565915.1. Lineage (NCBI taxonomy): Eukaryota > Metazoa > Chordata > Aves > Coraciiformes > Momotidae > Momotus > Momotus momota. The sequence goes on from JAOXNV010024337.1 coordinate 65,022, forward strand.
TATAATAATACAGTTTTTAGTAATTGTTTCTCTGGCAGCACGAAACAGCCATATATACCCAGCTCTGGTATGCTGATTGTATCAAAAGCCTGGAAGGAAGGTATGTCGTAGCCAAGCATAGCAGAAGCGTATGAAGGGGCCAACTGGAATAAGCACAAAACAACAGAGTTTGAAACTGAGTTGTGGGAATTATCTTTCCTGATTCCTATCAAGTAAGAAAGTATATGTTCTCTCTTACCAGTGAAGGCCAGTAACCTCGCAACATCCTCAGCTTGAGGTTTCTGTTGTCTGAGCACGACAGCTTTCGTGCATCCTTTCCGCAGTTCCTCAGCTGGTAGGGAGAAGTTGCTCGTACAAGTTGAGTGAGGCTCAAAACCACAGGAAGCTGTCATCTGCTGACTTAAGGAATGAGGTTGGAGAAGAGAAAATTTACCCCCAAAGCTTATTCGGCAGCCTATGCTGCAGCCTTTGCTTTCTTTTCTGCTGCTGGTAAGGGATGAGAGTTTCTGGGGCTTCTGCCTTCAAGTCTGCTTCTATTTCCTCCTCTTCCTGCAAGCACACAGTCCTGGGCAGCAACGGAGAGATCCCACCCTGGATATCTCACAGTCTCATATCACAATTGGAAAGAGTGTGCTTGCAGGACCAGCAGATGTATTGCAACCATTCCTGGAAGGCTGTTTTTGTGAGACTTCCAAAATAATTTGCATAGGACTTGATTGCTTAATAGCAGCCAGCTTGCTTAGTTTCCTCTCCTTTTTTTTCCTAGATGAATAAATAAATAAATAAATAAAACAGGAAATTAAACTACATTCACAGTATGCCTCAAATGTAAACATATCTGTTGAGACTCTGTTTACATTATATAAAACTTCTGACCTTTCACAATGTTATAGATATGTTTCACAAATGTGTTTTTCAGTTCTGTAACAGTATTGCAATCTGTGCCAGGAACAATGAGAAAAAATCTACAGATGTGAGTTAAATTATGGCCAGTGATCATCTTGCACTGGCTTGTTCCTTAGCCTGTATAAAAATATTTCTGTTTTAGAATTGTTTGTAATGATAAACCTTTCACTAGGATGCTTACACTTTTCAAAATCTCTCAAACTCACTTCTTTCTAGCATTAATAGCACTGTGTGTGGTGAAGGACAACAAGATTAAACAGCTTCTCATGAGTCCTTCATTAAGTACTGAGTTTTGGTTGCATCCAAATTTTTATGGCAACCTATTAAAGTATGTAATTGCTGCAGGAAGTAGAGTGATAGCTGAATAGATAGGTTTTCCTCATGAGTTAGTAAAGACTCATTATGGAATTAGTGCTTGTATAGCTTATTAAGTATCGCTGCACTCCTAGTAGTGCTCTCCCCAGAAAGGAAATGTAAAATCAAGTCCCTGGTTATTTATGTTTCTTCAAGAATCCATGCAATATGCACAGCAGTATTTTGCCTGAGGATCTTTTCTTACCCAATTTGATAACTTCATTCTGTTATTCAAAACCTACCAGTGGTTTCCTCTGGAAAAGCTGGGTTTATGACCACTTAAAAAAAGCCGACACAGAACTAGTTAAGGAGAATGGTCTGGCAATATCTGGGCTGCATTTACCCACGCATGTGTGGGAAAACACATAGGCAATCTGTAAAGTGTTGTGGGATCCCTCAGGATGAAAGAGGTGTAATTGTCAAATTCTTGTAGTGTTTATTGTAATAACATCTGATAGGTTTCATTTCACAGTGGTTTTAAAAGGAAAAATAGATTAATGATTTTTCGAAAAAGCCAGTGGCCAGTTAATATAAAATGCCTTACTTTGTGCACTTGGGCTGTTATGTATTACTTACACCCTGTTCCAATTTGTGCATTATCAGTAAAAATCTTCAAAATCAGAATGTATCTCAAGTATTTCCTAGGCAATTCTGTTTTCATTTTTGCTATTGTCCTGTATTTGTAAGTAAGGCCCTTCTTTCCTTGTTAGGGACGTGAATCCCGAGTAGGCCAGTGCTTAAAAGCAGGAGTTAGTGATTTATTGTTCACATTATTGAACCAGGGTGTGCTACCAAACCTCAGCCAGACCTCTGGGGCAGGCACACAAAGTATCCTTTCCTTGAGGAGCCACTTCCTTCTGTCAGATTTCACCCTGCAGTGGAGAAATGTTCCTGCAGATTCGATGGCAAGTCAGAACCTCCAGCTAAGCTGTTGATGGATAAAATCTTTCTCAGTTCCTGACCTTCTTTCTTCCTGCAACTTTTGCCCTTCTTAAGTTTCACAGAGTCTCAGTCCTTAAGATTTATTAATTAATAACGCTCAAAATCTTTTGAAATTATTTAGAATTCTAGCACTATTACGTAAGTGGTAAAAGACACAAAAGCAATGAAATGAAAAGATAAACCACCTATCGTGTTTTGTTTTGTTGTTTTAAATTAGTTTTGGTAGTTAAATATAAATATTTTAAAGTAAACTTTTAAAAAATAATGAATTTGTGTATTATCACCCAAAATTCATACAGAGCTCCAGGGTCGATTATAATAACTGACAGTGTCTCTTTTGAAAGTTTTTAACCTTTAATTCCTAAGCTCTCTGTATAAAATATGATACACCACCCTTGAGATATCACAACTCCTAAGTGAACATACACAACAAATGCAATTCATATGTTTTGTGGAAATGAAATTAGATGTATTTTGCTAGCTTATGATGTCAGTGACAGAGTAAAACATATGCCTTTTGCATTGAATTCAAACTTAAATATTTACATTTCTGCAAAGCTGTCTTGAAGTCCCTTCCTTCCATTCCATTTTATTCTGTTTTTATGTAGTGCTTCTTATTATGGTATGTTTACATCCAGATGTTGCTTGTTCTCTCAGAACAATTATATTTAAATATTAGTCTGAAAATTCCTCTGCCCTTTTCTTTAAAGAGTTTGGAAATTCCCCTATCAAGGCTTTTTTTTTTTTCTGTTGCACATAATTTAAGATTTAAAACCAGGGCCCATGGGCATGGAAGGTGTTGTAGTAGCAGGATATATTAGACCTCTCATTTGACTAGACAGTGTAGCCTCAAGTTTTATTCATTACATATACAAGGTTAAAGGTTATATTTATTGTTTGACAGGTTGAAAAGCTAATGAAAGAGGCTGTCATAGATACATAGATTATCTTTTCACTATCAAACCACCAGGTGATCTGCTTATTTTCTTCTGTATTGAGATTTCCTTTGGAAGAATACCTATGGTATTAAACATTAGTACAGGAAATCTGTATGCAGCCCTTACTGTGTACTGAGGTTTTTTAGGTTTCAACACACTTAAAATATGATATGGTTCGTTTATGCAAAATTATATGAGTTTTACCCCTAAATTATGGTGAATGCATGGGTTTGACATGCTGCACTGTCCCTGCTCATTAAAGTGTAAATGGGAATTTCTCCTCATTTACTTCCAGTCATACATCCTGTTAAATAAAATTATTTCTTCACCAGGCAAAGTAATACTAATATTGACATGTGTAGGAAACATCACAAGCCCATTCATTGAGTGGAAAAAATTATATTTTGTTAATATAGAAGGTGTTTGACTGACGGGTGGTGATAAGCATAACCACTTTTCCTTATTACTGTGCCAATTCAAGAAAAGGAAGTGATAAAGCCCCAAGGCTTCTAAATGTAATAATGCAAATGAACACATCGAAGTGTGAATATTTCAAGGCAAAACCACACTTAATACTTCCAAAAATGTGTATGCTGTGGAATGGAGTTTATGGGCTTATCAAGAGCCACTCTCACTGGAAAATTTAAATCAGTTTCTGTAACTTGAACTTTTCTCTTTACTACATGCAGCTCTACCGTCAGAAGAAAAATAAGTTTGATTTTCATTTGGTTTAAACCACACAATTAAACATTTTCTTTCCTTAAATAAAAAATTCATTTGCTGAGTGAAACTCTGGTACTTTGAATCTGCCAGAACTCTTATATTTGATAACGCTGATATTGATTCTGAAGAAAAGTGGTTTACAAATTTGAATAAGTAGAATATTTTAGTGGCTGGATAAATAGAATATGATGTTCATTGCTGCTCTCATGTGAGAATGTAGTTCTATGAAGATAGCCGGCAAAGCAGTAAATATTACAGGAGCTAGCATAACATGTCCAGTGGATATAAACACTGGTGGTATTGACAATACACTGGTTCAAAGGCCATATGTCTAAAGAGATTACCCAGATAAAAAAGAATGACATGAATAGCAGTGTGGTTTTAGTGTTAAAGTAAATACTTACTTTATTTTAAAATGGAAAAAGAAGCATAAAATAAACTCAGAAAACCACTTTTAGTATATCAGAAGTGAAGTGGTTGAATAGGCATTGTCTTACAGTAAGTTGTTTTGGTTGGTTGGAGTAAAGAATATCTTATAAAGCCATTTTATGAAAAGTTAATACTATTTCATACGAGTCTTTACAGAGGGCTTTTTAATAAAAAGACAAGTGGTGTGTTTGGACTAAGCGTTTTATAGAACGTTATAGAAAGAACTTTTTATTTAATATTCAGAATAATTTGTTTCACTCACATTCAGTTTCTGTACTAGAGTTATGGTTAAGGTGCTGGATGAGACAATACATGGATAGAGCTTTGCCTTTGTATTGTTTCTGCAAGTCATTTTGACGAGTTTACACAGCAAGAATCTCACTGAAATGGAAATAAAATAATTTTCTTCCATTATGTGAAGATACAGGGATTGATCCATAAATAAAATTTATTTCAGTTTTATAGCCAGTATCAGTTTAAAACTGTAGTTGACTTTCTGGATTGAGAACAGCTTGGTAACACTATAGAAAAGTGACCAAAACTCCATATACCCTACACATTTCACTACCATTACTGCAGAACTTGTCATCTACACATGTCTCAGCAGAGTACAACTGGGTTAGTTGCTAGTTTGTACAACTGAGATTTAATCTTTACAGAAAATGCATGTCTTTACTGAAGGATGAACTGTTACCGTTTCTTTGGGTAACAGCATTTTGCCATATGGACAAAAAAACCACTAAGGAAGCCGGGGCAGTCTTCTCTGAATTGACTCCATGCTATTTTATTTATGGAAGTTTTCACTTTCAGAAAATGCCTGCTCATTTGGTATACACAAGCTGATCTGTTTGTGGCTATTCAACAAGTTTTTAAATTACACAATTGAAAAAATGAGAGATTTGAGCACTTACACATTTTCAATGTGCAATGTTTCCTACGTCAGTGGAGTTTTCAGTCCTTTCTGTTACTGTGCAGAGAAGTGGTTCACACAGGGATCTCCATTAGTGCACAGAAAAAGAGAAAAGGGAGTTCAGATATTCTTTGTATTTCTTTGCCACAGACCAGAGATACCTGATGTGATGCTAAACCAGAAGCTGCAAAGTTGTATAAGTATGGGCAGCTCCCAGCTCTCCTCCCTGTGCAGTGCTACATTGAGACAGCTGCACTACTTCTGAGATTCCAGTTGTCATCTCTGCATAAATGGTGCTGTATTTGCACACCAGGCCCTCTGGAGCTAGCTCAGGAATTTCTACCACACCTTTGTATTGCAAGCTGCAATCATACCTAAGAGGTTTCATTGAATTATAGAATCGTTTTGGTTGGAAAAGACCTTTAAAATTATCAGGCCCAACAATTAACCCAGCACTGCCAAGTCCATCGCTAAACCACGTCACTTAGCACCACATCTACACATCTTTTAAATACCTCCAGTGATGGTGACTTAACTGTTCCGGTGCTTAACAACCCTTTCCATGAAGAAATTTTTCCTAATAACCCTTCCAAACCTCCTCTGACACAGCTTGAGGCCGTTTCCTCTCATCCTATCACTTCTAACTTGGGAGAAGAGACTGACACCCATATCGCTATAACCTCCTCTAATTCGACTAAGCCATACTTAACTAGTGAAATTTGATTGTCCTGCCAATGAAATTGAAAGTTATCAATAGTATAAGAAGTGTTGAACACATACAATTTTTTCCCGAGACTGGTGGCTTATCATTCTAAAACCTGTCTAGGTCTGGATCTGTGGCACCAATATAAAAGCCTGACACCATGGAGGACAGGCACTTGTGCTATGACATATCTAACTCCTTATGCATTCCAATCCAAACTCAGTCATTCCAATTCAGTTTAGCTGGGAACACTAGAAATCTTTGTGGAATGACGGTAATGAACCTACATCTCCTGAGTGCCAGGCTACCATCCAGATCACTCGTTTATCCAATCCAAGATCTGTCCCTAGATGTCAAGGTGAGACTTTCTAGCTGAAGACAAGCTCTACCTCAGCCCCTCATTTCTTTCTTCACTTCTCTCTGAGGCGAGGAAGGGTAATTCCCAGAAAAGATTCTTTCCAGAAATTTTCACATGAAAATTTCCATACTGTGCAAGAAGAGAGATGACTCTCTTGATATTTCACTTAAAGAGTCCATTTATTCAGCAGATATTTTGTGCATTTTAATATTTTTCTTCAGATGAATCCTAAAGTGATTGAAAGAAAACTGGATTCTGACTCTGAAAAGAATATTGATGAGGATGAAGGTAATCTTCAGAACACAGCTTTTTAGGTTTATCACTTAATAAATTGAACATATGTCTTCTGAAAGTAGATTATTTTAGCTACTTGTGCAGGCATTTTTACATGAAAATGAGAATGCACCATCTTACAATCTTATATCTTTTATCTTTTAAATTGAAATAACACTTTTCTATAAAGAAACTAGAAAACCTAATGGTGTGTTTGCATTAGTGTCTTATGTGACTTTGGAAAATTATTATCAGGTTCTTGAGAGAAAGTACTTTTTTCATTAAATATAACTCTATATAATTTAATAATAATATTTAAAACTATGGGTTAAACTATCATTAAAATTTTGCTAGTCTATAAAATAAAATACCTTGTAATTATTTTTGAGCATCAGTTATGCTTCACAGTTCTTGTTATTGTAATCAATTTACAATGAAGAATGAAAACACATAGCTTATTTGATGAAAGACATCTGATCAGCTTCAGATATATTTTGAAAGGCCTGGAGTTTTGATTTTCAATCGTTCATTAATCACTATATCCCTTCTCTACTGTGCCTTCAAACACTTATTTACAATAATGTAGTGACAGATAATACCTCTGTCTTCCATAGCCTCAGAATTCACTGCAGTTTAGGGTAAAATGCACCTTCATAGTGGAGGGAAGAGAGATTCTCAGGCTGTTTTTCCATTACAAAGTACAATCTCACTGATTTGTCTACCATTTTGTGTTTCCTTCTCAGAGGGGGTGAATGTTTCCTCTTAACAGACTAGGGAGTGAATTACTGCTTTAGCTTTTGAAATGTGCAGTTTGGGATGGGAATTTATTCTGCCAGAGAAATGGATACACAGTACCTTAATGAGGGTGGTATCAGCAGGTTCCATGCAGTCCCCAGAGAAACCCAGAGCCCTGACAGAGTTTAGCAAAGTGCACATATGTCTGTATAGTTTGTCAGCCTAATAGGAAAAGAATGTCTTTTAATAAGTTACACTTTCAAGGAAGTGGTTGAAAAAACATTTCTATATATTGGCAACTTACAGGCTATAATAATGCTAGTGTTTCCTAACAGTGGCAGGATGTGTAACAAAATCAAGTATAACAAAAATGCAAGTATTTATTTTTTCTTTCTCCAATAACTGGGAAACAAGCCTGGAAAGTGTTAGAGTGGCTCATGCTTCTTTTTGAAGAATGTTTTGTGAGGTCTTGCAGTGCAATCTGCACCAGATAACACTGATCCTTAGGGATTACTCATACATTTTACACATACAAGAAAGCTATTAACATCTCCACAACATAGCAAAGTATTAAGCATCGAGAGTGTTTAATGTGAAAAATACTGGAATCGTCATGTTTTAAAATGTAAGTGCTCATCAAATGCTGCTATTTAAAAACACATTCTAATACATAGAATTGCAAAACATCGTATTCTATGTCAGCCTTTCTAACAGCCAACTCAAAAACATAACAACACTGAAGGAATAAAATACTTGTAGCCTTAAAATTGTTCGGTTACGTATGTAGAGTATTGAAACACACTGATTTTACCTTTTCCTGGTATTTCCATTCCAAATTACTTTGCATTTTAACTCAGTGTAAGAATTACGTGGTGGGGTGAAATGTGAAAATACCTGTTAGCATTTTGAAAAGGGTCAAATTCCTTGAGGAAATGTTTATTTTCAAGTTGTTAGTTCCCTTAATAATACAAATTCTAACTCATAATTTTTGATTAATACAAATCAAGCAATAATTTAAAATTATAATAACTTTTACAATTATTTGATGTGGAAGTGTGCTTTCTGTGTGTTTGGTTAATTTTACTACAAAAGATAAAATCTGAGGATTCTTTGCAGATAGGTAGAAAATACACTACTACTATTCATCTGGAAATACAGACTTAAGATCACTTACATATTTATTTCAACATTTCAGTTAATTTATTTTTTTATTGCCATTATTCCAGTGACTTTTGTATCACACAAAACCAAAATATATTTTGCAAAAACATTCTGAGATAAAGTGGGTCAAAAAAATAATAGAAAATCTCATGTTCCCTACCTAGGCATGTCAAAACCAACAGTTCCTAATACTGTCTTACATTTGTTTTTCACCTAATCTGTGTAGATTGTCTGTTACGTATGCTCAGAATGGACTTTGAATTTGTGAATATTTTCCACATTCTATTGGTTTTTAGTACAAAGCTTGTTTGTTTTGCTCAGTAAAACCTAGCTTTGTTCAGTCAAAAAGTACATCCAGTCCTGAAGGACTATGCATGTTTTTTAAGTATTTCTGCTTAGGATCACCAGACACCATCAGCAGTTCTGCGTGAAATCTTTTCATCATGAACAGTGCATTACAAAGTATCCTGTGTGAGCAAAAGTCAGTTTTCATTAGCTGTGTGATTATGGTGAATGACAGCAACAGAAATATTAGTGTGGCCTCAATGCATTTTAAATGCTGTTTTAGAAGTCTATTTCCAGAACAATGTTACTGAATTAATTGGGAAACAACTCATATTTCAAGAAGATCTTGAAAGTTTGCAGATGTAGATCACTTGTATTTGTCAATTAAAATAAGGAAAGTCATAAGACTTACGATGCACAAGGCCTTTGAGAAGAAATTCCAAGATTACACCAATCTGAAGGGATTACTACAGCATGGAATGTGTTAGGTCACAGAGTCTCCTGTGTAGTGAACCTTAGTGCAGAATTAACCTATGACATATCAGATATGTTCCTCTTCAGGTAATAATATATTGGACCTCTTACTCTTTTGCAGCCTATTGGTGCTTTGAACCCAAAGAGAGCAGTTTTCTATGCAGAACGGTATGAGACATGGGAAGATGATCAGACTCCCCCTTATCATTACAACACCCACTACTCTACATCTACTTCTACATTGGCTTGGCTTGTTCGTATTGTAAGTATTTCTGGATCCTGCTTTTCATTAATATCTTTATCTACAGCATCTCTTCTGTCACTTACCACTATTTTGATTTTTTTTTTTAACGAAAGCACCTTTCTATCAAAATCTTGTTCTTCTGTACTTTAATATCTCAGAAATTCTCTAGCTATGCTCTATAGTCATTTGCAGTGATCAGGGGGTCTTTACTACCCACTCTCAAATAAATTTGGAGGCAAAATTGTGGTGGTATAAGGACACATATGATGAAGAAAATTCATCTAAAACTAAATCTGTCTTTAAAAAATGTCTATAGGTAATACAGAAATCTGATACTACTCATATATTCATTTATTGTTTTCAGCATTAAAGAAAAAATTAATGTTTCAACATTAAAGAAAAAACCTTTTGTAAAAAGCAAATTAAACTGTGTCAAATTGAGAGGGGAATTATATAACCAGTTTTATATTAAAGCAGTATGGAGTAATATTTTATGCAAATGAATTATACTTCTCAATGAATTAATAACTTAGAGTTTTCAGAAAAGTAAAAATGTAGATTCTAACTTCAAACTGCTATTTCACTTCTGGAAACCTCATGCTTAATTCCTATCCTCAAAATCAGTTCTAGGGAAGGGGGCCAAACTTAAAATATGGAATGAATCTGAATTGAGTTTGCATGTTAGCACACTGAATTACAGAAAAAGGAGTGTCGATGAAAGACAAGATTTCACAGAGAAACCTGAATTAATGAAAAATTGAGTCACTGTGTAATTACTGAACTTGAAATACAACGTACCAATAAAAATCTGTTGCATGAGGTGTATTCTAAGCATCTTTTAGACATAACCACGCAAAGCAGAGCCACACAAAGCTTGACATCTGAGTTTTCACTCACCTCAGCTTCCCTTAGACATGTTCTGTTTTTCTGCTCAGAAGGGGAAGAATTTATGTGTCTATGAGTTCAGGATATATTTCTTCTTAAACTGTGGGAAACGTTGATTACACTCCTATATGGGGTGATCACTATACTCCTTTTAAATGTTGCTAAATTATTCATGTACTATGAATACATTTATGGTTCACACGTGCTTTCTTGTTGCCTTAAAGTATATTAAAACCAATGGTTTTATTTGCACGTTTATCTATTAATTTTGGCTGCTATTCAACAAAAGATCCCCTCTTGCTAGTCGGCAAATTCTTAGGTCTGAAAGTCTGATTACAAGCTGAATGTACAACACACCAAGGAGTATTCATTTCCTGTATTAGGCTAATGCTGTGTCATTTTTACTACTGTTGTTTATGTAGTACCGTAGGTGTTCTTGCTCTTTCTCTTCTTCCCTAAAAGAGTGAGAGAACAAGATCTCCACCTTGATGGCCTTGCAGTATAGCCCTGGCCAGTTATGTTTGTTAGAGCAAACATTCATGAGAATAGAAAGAAGAAAAGAAGAGGAAAAACAGTGCAGGGAAGAGATTGCTGATGTCAAGAAGATGAAAACAACAAAGGGAGAATTTAAATATGGGGGCACACCTTGATAGGTATTTTAAAGATTATTTAAATAGGAGTGACCGGCAGAGAAAAACAGTCACTGATGGGAGGAGACAACAGGAGTGAGAGGGAAACAGACATGGGAAAAGTTTAAAACTCAGAAAAGGGAAAAAGGAAATAAGGTGATGAAATCAGATACGGCTGCATATGGAAACCTAAAATAAAGATTTGAAAATAAATGTGTATATACTCGGGAAGATATTGTGGTTTGAGGGATATAAAGTCATATTGATCCTTAGAGAGATATTTTTTACTACAAAATAAAGGATTAAAAATCCTAAGGGATATGCCAGTGAAATTGATAGATAAGTCTAAGTCAGATTTCTGGAAGTTAAAGTAGGATTTCTTGCTCATAAATTTTTTTAGCTAGTGTCATGGTATTAGTTTGTGAAGAAGACTGTGAAGAAGAACATTATATAAAAGGTAAATTACGGTCTAGTCCAGGAAGAGGAAGGTAACAATAAGAGATGCAGAGATTCAGACAGAACATTGCTTTTACTGCTTTAAGAGATTGGAGAAGATCCATTGAAGAAGATTCATGTGTTACAGTAGAGCTTTTGGTAGAAAGTAACAACAGAGTGAAAGAGAGGAGTAGAAAGTAAAATCATGAGAGAAGACTGTGCAGACCAAAGAGTAGAAGAGAAAGAAAAAAAAGAAATTAAGAGAAAACAAGCAAGAGAACATCCAAGCAAACCAAAACCTATGACACAAAGTATACTAGGAATGAGATGGTCTAGATACAAGCAGAAGAAAATAGTACAGAGCAATGGGAATCCAAGGGGAGAAACTACATTCCTAGACCTTTGTGTTGGAGGAGACAGTAGTTGCAGTAGGAAAGGAAGTTTCAGCCACCCTGAAGTATGTGTATATAGAGTTGTGTAATTGCCACAAAACCTTTAAAATTTTTTCAGATCTTTCTTTTTTTTGGCTTTGACAGATGCAATGTGGTTCCTGTCAGTTCTCTTCAAAACATTGCTTGTAATATCATATTTCTGAGTCAATTCTGTGATAATCTGCTCCCTACTGCTTTATATTTCCCTCTGTTGCTTTCCTTTATCTGACAAATCAGGCTATTTTTATAAAAGGCTCTTTATACCATAGCCTCAGTTTTGTCCTGTTTAATAGATTTTGATATCAATCTCTGCCTCTGTTTTGCCATTAATAAATTTTTTGCTGGTAGTACAGTTTTCTCTTGAGTTCTTTTCTGTACAAATTGTGTCGAGTAAAAATCCATCTTTAAAAGTGACATTTTGCATTAGGTTTTCGAAAATACAACAGTGGCTTAGCATATAATATGTTGAAGCTACTGATAATTACTGCAAATGTAATAATTTTATTATTAATTTTTGTTTTTCTGCCTTTCATTATGCTTAATAGAATACAGTGTAATCCTTAGCTGAAGCTAGGAGCTTCTAGTGCACCTGCAGAGCTTCTGTTTGTATTTTCTGTGAGCTGATTGTACAAGTCCAGATACTCTCCATTCTCTTCTGTAAGAATGCTGGGAGAAAAATGAAGGCAGTTTGAGGACAAACAAGGATTCAGCCTCACCAGGCTGTATATGAGATTGGTTATGGTCATTTTTGAGGGTTACACAGCAGACCCTGAAACTCTCCCAAACCAAGATAATGCCTGCACCCTCTTTCTGTGCAGCCCCTCCCCCATTTATATGTGTGTGTACACATTCCTATGTGAAATGAAATTATAACTCTCAATTTACCTGTTTATGTTTATTTAAATCAGTCCATTGTACATTTCAGACCATTACATCATGACAGAATTCTGAAAGTTCAAGAAACAATCCTCTAACTAGCGTCATAAGGAGTGAACTGAGCTGCAGTCTAGAAATATTTAATTCTATAATTACAAATGAATCCCACATGATCTCCAGAAACACCAGGTTTATATCCAAAATCCACTACTTCTTGAAAGTGATTAGCTTTCTTTCTCAGTTGAGGGATAAATTAAAGATTAGATAGCTACATTACAGAGATGGGTAACAAATGTGAAAGTCTACTGTATTGTTTAGTTGGGTTAATAATAATGTTGAAAACTTACAGAGAACACCATGAGTTATATAATACTGCCTTCCCCTCCTCTGAGGTATTACTGAAACCATGGTTAAATGTTTTTGCACATCACACATCTTTATGTCTAAACCCAAGAAATTCTGCTTACTCTGTAGGAGCCTACATCACCGATGAGTTTGCTCCAGCAAACAGAATAAAAGTTATTCTGGAAGGAGATGCGCTGTTCTGTTGACAGAGTTCAATTTTTGTATAAATGAAATTAAATATTCATAGTTTATAGCTAGGTGACCTTACCAAATGGTTCAAGAGTAATTATTTTCATGTGCTTTCCATCTGGACCAGTGAATATTTAAGTCACAGAAGGCACAATAGTTCAAAATAAGAATGCTATATGCTCCAGTGACTTGAATGTTCAATCTGAAAAACAGAAGAATGATTTCGGAATGAATTCATATAGGCAGTGAGTATCAGCATTGTTTTCAGATTTTTAGGTGAAATAGCCTAGAGTTATGGTGCAATTGGATGTTGTCAGTAGTTGTTGAAGAAGTTATGTTTGTGTGAATCAGTTACATCTTTACTGAAACAGAAACCAGTATTAGAAAACGTAATTCTCTGACATGGTAGACAAGAAGGTTGTAGAGAATAATTGGTTTCTAGTTTCTGTTGCAATGACTGAGTGCTTGTACAAGGTGGAAAAAACACTGGATTTTTTATTAGTCAAGTCTGATTGAAAAAAATGAACATTTTTTAGTGAGATTCAAAGGTAGGGAAGATTTGAAATCCTCTTACCAACAGAAGTGGATCTGAGTCTCCTTTTTGTTAGGTCTGAGCAGAACAGTCACAGATGTATCAGACAAAAGGTATAGGTCACTGACGAAACCCCGAATTTTTTTTTTTTCTCCTCTTCAAAGTGGCCGAAAAGACATTTTTGTTTGACATAAAATGTCTTAGAATGACACATCCCTTTCTCCTTCCTCCCCTATTCCTACCATAAATGATTCAAATGGAACTAGGCACTGCTAAAGGGTGATGGAGGGAGAGAAGTCCTGTTGAATGGAAAAATTCCTTCTTCCCACAGCTCAAGCTTGTATTCCTCATAATCAAGTACCCTGTGAATTTATCTTCTTGTTGGCAGTGAACAAGGCGTGAATTTTATTCAGAATATTAGGAATGAGTGAGATGGGGTTATAATGAAAACATTGTGCAGCTTTATAGCTTTCACAGCAACAAAACCTTTACATGAAATGACAGTAATCAGTATCATAGAATAACAGAATTTAAATGAGTATATTGAATACAGATATGAATTGTGTTTATATAATATAAGCACTTGACTTTGCAAAGAATAAAAATTACCTTAAAATTATGTGAGAGGTCTGAGATAAAGCAAGTGAAAGCTCTGAATTTCTGCTAAGGATTAAAAATCCAAAAAGATAGGCACAACAGGTCATAGCAGAATAGCATAATAGGGCACCCTGTAGTGCTCAGCTATTAAAAGTTTAATCCTTGATTATGAATTTTATTGCTTTTATATATTTGTCTCAGATGCTTAAAATAATGTTGTCAAGGAATTTCGGATTAATGTTTTTACATAATTTATTGTAATTACATCATTTTTCCGATTTCGGATTTTTAAAACATCCATCAACTGCTTCTGATTTCAGAACCTCACCAGTGACCCACAGTCTTCTCCACAATGTTATTCACAGCAAATTACATATATCTTATAAAGAAAAAAAAGTAATAGATAGGGGTTGATAGAAGACAGAATTATTTGTACTCAAATCAACAACATGTGAAGTTTTTCAGTATGGCTAAGCTAGAAAAATAGCATAATTTGCAAAGATTGCTATTGCGTATATATATATATATACACAGAGATTTGGGGGAGGAATTTGGTTAAACCTGAAGTAATTCTAATGGTAAAAGAATTTGCATCAATTTAATGTTAAAATTTTAATAGTAATAGAATTTTAGGATAAAAGTATATAATCCAATTACTGTCTGTACTGTTTTTCATTTGCTAGCTCTGGGTCTGAATCATAAACTTTTTCATTTACATTTTCACTATATGGAGCACTGCAAAATCTAGACATATGAAAAATTAATTTCTTTTCTTTCAGTATTTCAGTTCATTGTGATACTTCTATGCTGCTCAAAAGTTGAGCTACTGTTAAATTTTAATATTCTGTTCAAATTATAAACATATTCCTTACTTGCCACGCACTCTTTCAATATTCATGAGTGCAAACAAAGTCATTGTGCAATGGGAGTTAGGGTCCTTCAACAAAGAAATGTTATAGTGATGATTTTGTACTCAATTAAATTATTTTTAATTTAACAAATATTACGATCCTCTGATGGGAGTAAATGCACTGATGAAAGTATATTGCTTGGATTATTACCTATTCTTTTGAATGCATCTTTTAAAAATAAATCACCAATGTTTTAAGAGGAAAAAAAAAAGAAAGAAAAAAGCCCACCATTTAATTAGCAGTAGAATGCCTTGCATTATTTTAATAAAAATGATTCCATATTTGCACTGACAGACACTGGAAGTTAAGATACTCTCCCTGGCTAAAAAGATTAAAAACAAAAATAACAAAAAAAAAAATCTTTATTTGAGTATAAACAATTCTCTTAAGCTACTTGAAACGTACTGTCATACTTTGATAACAATAAGAGAGATACCATTTTCTCATTTAGAGAGAGAAATTCAGAGGTTTTCACTTCTTTGAAAAAAAGTAGCCTGTGTTGACTGTTGTGTATGATAGGAAAGATTTATTGGAAAGACTTGCAGAGTAAAGATTAGAGGAATGATTGTCTCTGGAAGTTTGAATTCCCTCTTATTTTCCCCCTCCTTTTGGATTCTTTCACTTCCTTTGCATCCGTGCTTTCCTCATGTATATTTTAAGTGCTTTTAAACGTTATGTAAAATTAATTACTTCAATCCCCTTCAATCTCGGGTAATTTAATCACAATGTCTATAATGTGATATAATTCCCTCAAAATTTCTTTATTAGTGGAGGAATTCTCTATTCCAAAGTTTCAGAAAAGGAAATAAAATTCAAATAATAGATGGATAAGACTGCAATAAGTAGCGTTATGATCTGGTGATTATGAACTGCTTTGATTAACAAAATTTCCAAATGATCAAGACACGCAAGAAAATTAATTTAGGTATGAATTTAATGAAAGAAACGCTTTTTCAAACATTTCCCATCAGACTTTGGCAAAGCAGGAGAAATAGATGGCATGCGCTCTTACAAGGTGGAAACAAAGCATGGTAATATAAATAACACAAGAGGTGTTTATGATGGTTGCAGTGGAGGAGACAGCCATTTTGAACTGGAACCAAGCTATATAGATCTGCTATTGATGGCTAATTAGTCTTATGGAAGAGTGAATATATAAAATAACCTTTTCTGTCAGAACTCAAGATTTGTGTGGCAAAATGTGTTAAAGTGCCAATAAATGTACTAAGATGTTAAGCACAGATTTAAGTATGAGATGCCTCTAAGAAATATTTTAATCTGCAGAAGTAATTTGGATCTGCTGCATGATACCTTCTATTTTCTTAATCTGTCTTCATTTCATTGACTGCAGGAGCCCTTTACAACGTTCTTTCTTAATGCAAATGATGGCAAGTTTGACCACCCAGATCGAACCTTCTCTTCAGTAGCCAGGTCTTGGAGGAACAGCCAAAGAGATACCTCAGATGTGAAGGTAACACATGCTTTAAATAAATGGATAAATTTACATTTTCATTTATAGTATCTTTTTTATTCATATTCGTATCTTGTTTTATTCATGTTCAGTAACCTAGGTATAGTTTAAACAAAAGGTAGATGTTACAATCAAAGATTCTTCAAAGTTGACTGGATAAAAGGTGTTTTGGTTTTAGAGAAAAACAACCTAACTGATCTAAATTAGATCAGATAGTCAGGAGATGGAGAAAAACCCAATAAATTGTTCTTTCCTGCTGTTAACTCAATATTTGGCCCACTCCATAAAACACAGCAGGAATTGGATTTGACCTTAAAGTGTCATATTGTTATAGCTTGCCTAGCTCTGGGTTTGCATTGCCTGGGGCAATTAATAAAGCATTAATGACAAGACCCATTTAAAATGTTGGCTTTTCTGTACAGCTTTAGCTTTTACTTGAATGTGCCTGGGGATATTATGCAACAATACACATTAGATTAAAACAACTTCTACACGATATACAGAAACAGCCAGAGAGCAGGGTGATTTTACTGTTGTTATTTCTTAGCTATTGTTAAATACAAAGCGTTATTGTTCATATACACACAACCTTATCAGAAAGAAACCAAAATCTAATAATATTTTAAATAATATCATCATTTCTTGATTCTCATTTTTTAGTAAGAAGGTAGGCGAGGGCTACAGTATATAATGAATTACTCTTTTTTCTTTTTTTTTTTTTTTAATTAAGTTTAAAATGAATGTATCTCTCCTCTGTTTTGGTACTACCACTCATACTAGGAAATGCTAAAGTCAAGTTCATATTACTATTATATTTTTTACTTAACTTGACAAAAGAAGAAGATGTAAATTTGTTGATTTATTTTTATTCCTGTTTACATAAATATTCCAGCAGTCTCAGAAGTGTATTTGGACAAACCTTGTTGTTATTATTCAGTTATTAGTTAGAATAACAAATTGTAAATTATATGGCTATTTGAACATATGGGAGAAAATGCTTTTTAAGAAAAATAATGAACCTAAACTTCTTACAACCCATTCCATATTTATTGATGCTCCTCTGAAACTCAATATTAATTTACATACTATCACTGTTACCTTTGTAATAAAAACAAATGCAATTTCAGAACTTGGAAGGAATTCAAGTTAATATCTATTATATTTGAAATGCAGCCATTTCTTCAAATTTAAAGTGCTGACATTTGATTTTTCCCTTTCAATGAAGTCTGATTTTCTTGGAATTCCACCAGAATATCTGGGAAAATGTCTTCGTGAGAGTGGGGCTGAGACAAAGGATAAGAGCCTTAAACTGAGGAATAAGGGGAGACAGTTGGAAGTGACTGTAATCTTCTTGTCTGCCTTTAGTACACACAGGAGGAGGGCAGTTAAATACATGAAGGCATTGCAAGAGATAAAGGAGTATCTGTGGACAGGCAGAAGGATGGTATTCAACTAGGGTATATAATTAGTGAAAAGATTGTTCCTAAACTAGCAACCAAATGAGTTATTAGTGAAAGAAAGAGCCAAAATGTTTGTATGAAAATATCAGGACGCTTTTAACCAAGTGGGATAATTTAAACTGCTTCTGCCAGCTATTGCAAGGATGCAGGAATTATAGAGGGATGACAGTTGCATTATAAAATGTGTTTGTATTATAACCCCCAAGCTGTTAAAATAAATCAAGTTTTAAAAAGATGCTCAAACTAGATACTCACCTTCAGAAAAGGCAGGGAAAAGGTGAAGATGTAGAGTAGCTATGTGCCTAATATCATTGAATTTTAAAAAGGGAATCAAGGATAGCTTGGATAATATAGTAACAGTTAAGGTTCAGAGTTGCAGTAGTGGAAAGACTTCAAGATAATGTATTCTAGAGTATGTTTGGGAGTCTGCCCTAGAGTCCCAGAGTGAGATATATATATATATATATATATATATATCTCTACATTTCTGTTATACCATTAGAAAGAGAAATACTACTTGGAGCTAAGTCATTACAGAAAATCTAATATGGGAAGCACAGATGAGGTATGTTAGCCAATAATTGTTTTCTCTAGATAATTCCTGACCTGTCTGTTCAGGGATACTTTAGGGATTAAAGATGCTGTTTAAAATATGTTTCTGTTAATTAATGAAGATACAGGCAAGGTATATTTAGAAATTAACCTTGGATTGGTTTATTATGAATTGATTCGGCTTAAGATAAAAATAGGTAAACATGAGCAGATTCAAAAATAAACTGAATCTTTAAGAAATGCTAAAGCAAATATAAAAGTTTATAAGCTATGTAAATAAAAAAAGTAAAAATAAAAAGATAGAAAAAAGAGGAGATTTAAAAATGCATTTAATATCAGCATTTAATGTATCGCATCATCAATTTAATTTA
Source organism: Momotus momota (assembly GCA_028565915.1). NCBI lineage: Eukaryota > Metazoa > Chordata > Aves > Coraciiformes > Momotidae > Momotus > Momotus momota. Next base: position 84,141 of record JAOXNV010024337.1, read on the forward strand.
TTATATATTAATACAAAGCCACTACTGGAATAAGTCTTCTAAAGTAGCCTAAGCAATATATGTTAGTAGCCTAATCAATATATGTTAATGCTTTACTCTCTTGCATTCAGTTTAACAAGAAAACTTGAAGATGAGTAGGATGGCAGAAAACTGTAGACACCAAGGCTATATCCTTAAACAACTAGAATATCTCATAGCATCTAAATTCCACCTGAAACAATCTGATTAGTCATTCATTTGTTTCAGAGCTCCTATGTTTTTGGATAATACAAGTGTGTTTCTTGTCTTGTTCAGTTTTTAGTACGTATTTGTGCTGGATAAAGCAAATTCTTAGTGCTTTCTTTGCTGGGAACTAGCTAGAGGAAGTATATACGCAGACTGGAGGGAGTCATAAAAAAGGCAGAGAATGTGTTTAAGGAGTTGTATACAGGAAAAAAAGGTGTGTATGTGTGGAGTAATCAATGTCTAAAAGTGAAGATATGGTAACAAAAATGCTATGAAATGTGCACACATATGAAAGGGAGAAGAATCGTTTGTCAGGGAATAGAGAGGTAAACCTCAGAGGAAAGGAATCAGAGTTGAAAAATGCTTGCTTAACCAACAGAGTATGGAAAGTTAAAGTGAAATTAAGTATTCGCTGAATTTGAATATCCTCACAAAAGGATGTAGTGAAACACTTATTTCTCCAGCTTCCTGGTAGACTGGCGAAGCACTGGAAAAGCATCAGGGACAATCATGAATTGGCAAGAGGATGTGTTAGTTGACCCTTTAGGCCCTTTTCATTTGTTGAGTCTGTGTTTCTTAGTGATAAATCAAGACTGAGTATAGCAGCTAATTGTTGCTGTTGTTTGTTGCTTAAGATCTTAATGAACTGCATTTCTCAATGCCATGACATCAGGGCCAACTTTTCCCTGAGGCCTTGGAGTTCATTGTGCAAAAGGATGGGAAACTGAGCTATTATTAATACTACAAACACTCTATTTTTTTTTGATTAGTTGTGCTACTGCTTGGAATGCCTTACAGGACTCTTAAGCATTTTAATCAAGTTTCAGGGACTGGAAAAGCAATGAAGTTTGGGAAACCACAAAGAAACCCTCTCAAAATCTCCACCCATTTTGCCCACTCTCCTGAGAGCAGCAACTACTGTCTTGCACAACAAAAGACCTTCAGCTCGGGGACTGTGAAACATCCAAATATTCATTCTCATTAGAAGATGGGAACTTCTAATATTTTTTTATCAGTCCCTTAAGAAAGTAGATAATGTGCAAAAGAGAACGCGTATAGAGGTTGCATGTGACTGCAAAATCTTAAAGTATGTTCGCTGTCAAAGTGTTCTACATATTCGTGTAGCTTCTTCTGGCTGCATATGCAATTATAAATAGGGGTCTTTGGCAATGTGGATTCCCACATGATATATATACACACTGTAAACAGTTTTCCCAACCTAAAGATTTTTTGAGTTTTTGTAGTGACTATTAGGTGCATGGAATACAGGCTATCCATCAAAGTAGCAAATTTTGAAAACTGTTAAGAATAGCAAGTCTTCATTATTCATGTATTCCTTAACATATATTTGAAATTCATCTGAGCTACTTTAAGTACATTTAATCTCTGATCTCACTAATCTCATTAATTACTGTGGCACAGATTATGAAATAATGTTAAAACAGCATGTGTAGCGAGTTACTATCACATTCTTCAATGCTGTGTATTGTAAGATTTTTGTTTTCGAGTACTATATTAAATAATTGTATGAATCGCCTTGATTCTTTATTAGCAAGGTCTAATTTAAAAAATCCTCTTAAAATTAACTTTTTTAAGGAAAGTAACATCTGTATTATTTTTTAATCAGTTATCATTTAAGAAAGAGGACTGTGGGATTCTTTATTAAGTACTTATGAGAGTTCGGAATTTTTAACTAGTAAATTGAGATTTTTAAGCAATGCAGACTCTTCCCACAACACTGTTCTTTTACAGCCTCAATGTAGTTTTAAAAGAAACATCCAAATAATTTTTAAGAAATTCTGCATTAAAATTGAAAAAACAAATACCTGACATTTGATGACTGTGGGTGAGTCTCCTTTTCTTCACATGCATGTGTCCTCCCTGTCATTCTCTCTCTTCATTTCTCCCTTTCTCCCTTTCTCCTTCCTCCTTCCCTCTCTCTCTTTGCATATGTGTAGTTTCCTCTGAAACTAAATTGTTTCATACTGAGCTGATAAAAAATAGTTTGATCAGTCTCAAAAACAAGCCTGCATCTTGAATTGTGGCAAAAGGTACAGCACCTTTGAAAAATGTAGTTTATGATACCTTACTGCTCAATGGATGATTAAAGAGCTACTTGAACAATTTTATTCCTTACATTTGAGCTATTTTGGTTCATTTTCAAAGAAACCAATTCACCTATAGTGGATGAAGCAGAATTATGGCGTGTGCTGTGTTAGAGTGGTAACACACAAGGGAGAAGCTGGATAACAGAGTTTATTTTATTGTGTCTGCCTTTATCAACATCGACCTTCTCTTGAGATAATCAGTACAAGCTGGAGGAAGAATGAACATTTACGGAGTGACCTTTGAGGAAGCAAGTCACCCGGAAATGACCATAACTTGGCCAGTCAGCTTTCACATTTTTTCCTTTTCACCTCCTCCCACTCCAGTTTTTGGTAAAACTGGACTTCCCCAGAAATCTCCTGTTCAGGAACTAATCTTTCCTAATGCCTCTCAAACTTGTTATATTACTGTTTGAATAGTGTGTTTAGAAGTTTGAAAGGTAGCTCTGACAAAACGTCATTAAGGTGCCTTAGTGTGAATTAACACAGTTAATGGAGGTCCACACGACTGACTCCTTGACCCAGTACTAGGCTCTTGTGGAATTAATGGATGCCAGGGGATCAACGTTTTAGAAGGAAAAGAAAGAAAGAAAAAAAAAAAATGGCAGCTTTAAAACCTTGAAGTGAATTATACTAGAAAAGTGAAAACGTCTGGGTTGGATTTGATTTCATTGGGAGGCCATAAAATGGTATACCCGTAGCAAAACATATTAAACAGAAACATCAGATTTGTTGCAAGTGGTATACAATTATGATAGTGTTAATAGTGGTCCTCTATCACCCCAAGACATATTTTTAAAGTTTAATTTCTCAGCAGCTTGGATTTGTCACAGGCTTGTAAATTAGAAAATGCATTTGGGGATGTTTTCTTATATAAAGACACAAGGCATATAATACTGTTAACTATACCTTGGGGTTTTACTATAGCTATTAAAATAAACTAGAGATCACATTTACAGACAAGAAATGTCTGTTATAATATTCATTTTACCTTTTTTTTACACCTCTCAGTAGCTTTACTGCATTGTTTCTCATCTAAGAAGAGCCAGGCTTCCAGGGCAGTTTGAAAGGTAGCTGACTATTAAATGATAGAAAGCTAACCTGTCTTATTAGAAGTGTGAATGAAAGGGGAGCAGAGGAGGTTACTAGCTTGTGAAATGTCAAGGACAACTAGACAGAAATTACTGCAAATAGATTTAGATCACTAGAATCCCTATTTTTATTAACTCTTTGAACTCTGGATATTTACTGTGGTAAGAAATTACCCATGACAGGTTATGTAGTTGGAAAGATTTATTTAGAACCTTTGATATGTTTTGGCAAGAGCAAAGAAACCAATAAAATTTTCTGAATTGTGTCAGTTAATGCAAAATTATATATCAGCAGAGTGGCATACAATAACAGTATGCATCTAAAATGCTTAATTGATCTGTGAATATTTTAAAAATACCAGACTTTTAAAAAATATTGATCTTCTCTGTCTTTTTTTCTTTCTGCATTCCATCATTTTATGCTTGCAAACTGCTGTAACTTCTGGGGAAGCTTTTTTATGTTGTTATTTTCGATGTTTCCTTCATGTCTTGATTTACACTGGCTGACTCAATGTTTGTAGTGTAGCAGCAAATACCTTGAGATTTGTCTTTCATGGACGTTTGTAGCTTGAAACAGAAACTTCTCAAAATCATGGTAGCTTCAAACTAGCATTCCTTTGCATAAACCTGGCTTTGCATTGACCTTTTGCCACTAGTGCCAGTGAAGGTGCAACAGGAATTTTAAGGATTCACTTATCGAATATTCTGACTGTCAAGTGGAAAGCAGATTGGGAGACAGAAGGTCCTCTGTGTCCCATCCCCTAGTGTAAATACAACCCCTGAGACACATTTTTTTTCCCTGCTAATTTCTGAGTCTCCTTGTCCCTGTCTTCTGGGTGAATTTGACAATGACCCTTCTAAAGTATGAAACTGGTGATTTGTAAGAAGCTGTGTTGTATGGCATAAAATGAAATGAAAAATAGCAGATTCTGTCAGAAAAGTATTCAACCTTAATCTGATCAAAAAACCACAGAGGTTGATAAAAATATTTATTTTGACTTCTGTGTAATGAACATGTGACAAAATACAAATCCAAAGTATATAGATTAAGTTACTAAGTAAATTAAGTTATGCACTGTTTAGGAATAATTCTACTAACTAATTTGGGGAGATTAAATGAACATTTTACACATCTATAACTAAAACTAATGTAACAATATGGAAAGTAAAATCATTGTCTTTCATTTGGGCCTTTAGGAGCTGAGAGGCTGGAAAGCTAGTAAGATAATGTTTTCCAAACACATATAAACAATTTGTTCTCTGTACTTGGGATAGATTGATAGCTAGGACAAGGGGAAATGGGCTTAGAATGGGTAAGGAAAGATTCAGGCCAGGTGTTAGGCAAAACTTGGTCAGATGAAGAATACTTGATAGAAACATTGTTGAGTTACTGTCACTCAAATCTGGAACAACAGGGTATTTGGCAAAAAAGATGATATAGCTGAACCTCTTCTGAAATGGAGGAATGGACAAGGTCATCTCTCCAAAAGTGACCCTGAAACAGTTTGAGGTATTTGTTCCCTATCAACAGGAGAAGCATCAGAAGAACTGTCTCTCTCTAGCCATAATCTTTATTAGAATACTATCTGGCACAAACTCACTTTTGAAACAAAGAAAACCAAACCTCTGTTCAAGAAAAGTGTAAATAGCTTTTGAAAGTAACTCTAGCCCTTGCTAGTGTTATCCTTTCCTTCATTCTTGTGTTAATCCTTACCATTTTCAGTGGCTTCTTGATTAAAGCAATTCTCTCTGGGCTCCAGTTTTCATCTTGCCATCTCTGCTCAGGTTCACTGTTGTCTTCTCCTTTCTTTTCCACACAACCTCCTAGGCACTGTCCTTGCTGCCTGCTGTGTCCTTGCTAATCCTTACTCTCTCTGCTTCTCCCAGCTTGTACTTCTCCTAGCAAAGCATGCCCAGGGGCCCTGGGGAAGGGCGTATTGACCTTTCCATCCTCACCTGGCGCCTGCCGTTGCCATGAAGTAGAAGAGAAAACTTCTTCAGTTTTCCACAGCAGAATAAACAGTGAACACATAAACCCAAACCTTTCTATCACACTTCTCTAGATTCATTGTATTTCCTGTGTTTCTAAGTAGCTAAATACACTTTTCCGAATGTTAGCATGTTCATACTCATAGGGTGCCAAAAGTTTTCACAATAGGCCTGTGTTTTAGTATATATTCATGTATTCTCTAGAAATGAGAAGGGGATGGGTTTATCTGAGCTATTTTTAAGTGTTGTGGTTTCTTAGTCTAGTCAATAGTGGAGACAGCAAAATTGCAAGAGGAATATCAAATGCTACCAAAAAAACCTGAATGGTCAATGCAAAGTATGGGAAGTATGTAAGTATCTGAGAAAGGTCACATGTGACATTGTTCATATTTCAAGAAAAAGTTCAATTCATGCTAAACAGTGCTCAAACAAACAAAATTGTAGGCTGCTCTAAAAATAATATTGAAGAGAATGTTGAGACTGTAACACAGTGGGTTTATTAAATTTTTTTGAAATGCTATATTTAGTTTTGTTACTTTAACTAAAAAGAAAAAAAAAATACCAGGAAATGTGTAACTGAAATGATTAGGATTCTGGAGAGAGTGTTATTTGAAGAGGATTTAGAAGTCTGGCACTGGTTAGTTTCCAGAGCACAGGAATAAGACAGGTCAAACTAAACATATACAGCACAATAAATCTTATGAAGAAAGTTAATCACATACTTTCTACTTATTCTGTTTCTATTTATATTTTCTGCTATACCAGACAAGGGAACATTCAATTACACTGAAAGCAAATAGCAACAAAGATAAAATTACTAAATGGGAATATAATTTAAAATATTCATTTGTTCAAGATACTTCTGAAGTTAGAATGTTAGTAGAATTCAGGTAAACACTAGACGTATCTCTGGGTAGCGCAAATCTTTCAGATATGTTAGACATAAAAGTTCACAATTGGATCCTAGAACATCTAAAACTAAAAAAGGAAATTTTAGAGTTAACAAATCTTTGATGGAATCAAAAACTTGCTTGCTACTTTATAGTACAGGTTAGCACACCACTATGTTGCATAAAGAAAGGAAATAATTAGAAACAGTGGTATGTATTTCAAGGCTTTTATGCAATAGAGAAATAAACTTTGCTTACTTTTTTATTTAATAAATTCTGTTTCATTTGAATATTTGCTTTTAATTTAATTTGGACTAAATATTTTGGCATTCTGAGATCATTATGAATTGTTTCTTTAAGGTAATGCTATTAGTTTATCGGTGATTTTTATGATAGCACATGTTGGATTGTGACCAGCTCTTAGTTCCAAGTTAGTAGTAGTTTGTTGAGCTCTAGAAAGATTAATGTCTAGTTTTCTTCAACTGTGAGGATCATTCATTCTTCTTTGGGGTCCTTTAGAGAAAACCAAAGGGCTTCCTTGGGAAGAGTTAGTGAATCCTCTTTAGGGGAAAGAGGGAAATTTGCTTTTAGAAATACTCATGAGTAAATTAGAGGTATATAATTGAAGTTAAGATTGTCAGTAAAACAACCTTTTTTTCTTTTACAGTATATTCAGGACTGTTTGATTTTTCTCTAGCTGCTGTTTTATTGCTTACTGCATGTACTATTTTTAATTTTCTTTTCTTTTTAAATTTACATCTCCTGCATAATGAGCAATTCAAACTCATGCATGTCTCACTTGGTTATTGTTTTGCACTGGTCAGATATTGATTGGCATTGCACTTTAGTCTAATCTCAATTCAAACTGTTTATAGTATATTAAAAATGACGTAAAGAAGCAAGTAAATTGCCTCCCTAAACAAACATAACATTTAAACATAAATATTATATTTAATTTTTTTTAATTAATAAATTTAAAAGGAATATTTATTCTTTAACTGCTATATGCTCTATGGAGTTGCACATCAGGTTTAATTAGATAAGTTTGTGTCTGCAGTGATTTTTTTAAATGCTTTGCATGTCTGCAACCTTTGAAAGGACCAAAAAGAGACTCAAGTTTCAGGTGCTGTGTCATCAGTTTTGATCATGTTTCACAATTGACTGCCATAATGCTTTAAACAATATAATTTAGTGAATATAATTCGTATCTGAATATTAGGAAAGAGATAGTGAGCTTTAAAGCCTTTTTGTTATTGCAGTTCAATAATTCCTGCTAAAATAATAGACAGGAACAAATGATATTTATTATCATTATGCATTTGTCAAAATGCATTTCTATTTAACTATCCTGGAAATAGGGGGAAACTTCACACCCTGACTTATCTATAATGTATTAATATGCTGCTCAATTACTGATCTTTCACTGTTTAAATATCATGTATCTCCATTTTAAGGACATTTGTTGTACTGACATGTTTCTCTCCATCTATTTTTTAAATTTTTCTTACAGCAGAAAAATTCCTTCACCCTGAATTCTTTTTCTTTATGTAGGTAGTCAAAGTGCCACCTTTTCTTATGCAATTAATGAATATAGAGAAAGTAAAATCAAGACAGTGTTAAATCAGCAACTCTTTTTTTCTACTTTTAAGTAGTTTAGTTAAATAATGATTAGAAAACCCAACATATCTACAGTATCGAAGGCTTATCATACAGTTTCTGTACCTGTTATTCTCAAGGGGTCTCCTTTATTGGTATGTGCTGCTTTTCCAAAGTTATGCTTTTCATAAAAACAGATATGGAAAAAACAAAGATTGAATATTTCATTGAGAAAAATATACTTCCCTGTAAGTATAGGAAAACAGATTATACAATTTCTTAAACAAGTGCACAGAAACATAAGCAAAACCAGGAATGCTTCGATGTGTACTACAACAGAGCCTCATTCTGCCAGCACCATTCAGCATCTCTGTATAAATGTAAGGTCTCATTGTGTGTTTTTTCCTTGCTAGGAGCTAATTCCAGAGTTTTACTACCTACCAGAGATGTTTGTCAACAGTAACGGCTATAATCTAGGAATCAGGGAAGATGAAGTTGTTGTGAATGATGTTGATCTCCCGCCGTGGGCCAAGAAGCCTGAAGACTTCGTTCGTATCAACAGGATGGTAAGATGGACTTTAATTTATCTTAAATAAGGAGTTTTGTGTTTTAACCAGCTAAGTTAATGCTTATTTTCATCTCTTTAGAACTAGATTTATAGAAAGAAAATGAAGAAGAATTTGCATTCTGTCTTCCTTGACAGAACCCTTTATTTTACAATGGATTTTCCTTCCATGTGCCCAACTCATTAAAAATGAAATTCAGTTATTTACTTTCTCATGAGAAAGTATCAGATGGCCTTGAGCTGGAGAAGATAGGAATGTCTGAAAAAAATTAATTCTATTCCTCCTCACCACCTTCTATGTAAAAAAAAATAAATTAAAAAAAATATTATAAATGCTGGTATCTTGCAAGGTATATTATATTCCTTACTCATCTTAGGCTATGCATTTTCTATTCATCAGAGATGAACTGGAAGTGTAAAAATGTGGACATAAGCAAATAACTGCAGTCTCTGAAGAAATTTTGCAAAAGAACTACTCTGATGTAAATCACCATGAAGTTTGCAGAATTTAAGCGTAGAAACCATTTATCTATGTTGTCTGTTTTTTGCTTTAATTTGCTAAATAATTATTTTATTAATGACTGAGCTAATACGTACATATGCTTCTAGTCATTTTTAGGAAAACAAGGTATACTCTGATGTTTTGGCCAGTAATAGTTCAATTTATGTTTCTGTTCTGGAAATTCCTTGAAAAGCATATTGCTTGTCTTGCTTGTAGAGTCAGGACTGTACTTTCAAGAAGCTGTGGGTTTCCATACAGTTGCAGAATTGTTCAGCTTGTGCATTACTGGCTACAGTTAAGTCTAGCAGTGTTAGTTTTTTTCTAATCATTTTGGTAATTTAATTTCTATTTGAAGAAAAGTGTTCATCAGGAGCTGATAGAAAAAACAGCCGTATGAAGTTCAAAAGGTTTGAAGAATATTATAAAGAAAAACCTATTCCTAGATGTATATAAGGGTCCTCCATTTAGAAGAGTAAATGGTTGACATATGTACAAGAGCCTCCTAAGGAAGTGATGGCAACTTCATCACTGGAGACATATGAAATGCACTACACAGAGCGTGAGAAATATGTTCCAGGGAGTAGTCCTTCGTGACAGGAAGAAGCTGAACATTTTCCTTCTTTTTCTTGGCTGATTTCTCTTAATAGTTGCATGTATTGTAACGTTATTTCTAAAACCAAGTAGTTGTCACAGCTGGTGGCAATAAATCGAGTGCAATTTTACTAGCAAACAAGGAGGTGGCCTCAAAGGATCACTAGACTCCATGTGCATTCTCAAGTGTGGGATGCGCAATCGCAGGTACGTGTCTCCGGAGTACTTTTGGCTTTGGATTATAGCTGTGGCTATACCCAGACCGGGCCAAGGAGTAAGCACAATAAACTTGACTGAGAGGAGCAGTTTTTAAAATCCATAAGAACAGAAGTGTGATACCTTAGTGAAAAAGGACAAACAAGCTGCCACTTATTGGGTAATATAATGATATGCATATTAATTAATTCCTTTGGGAAATTTTATAAAGAATGGTCCTTCTTGTATCCTAAATTGTATTTTCTCCATCTTTCCTTGCCACAATGATTAATAGGAGGATAAAAGGCATTATGTGATGAGATCACTTGAAGAAAAGCTTTTGCTTTAGTTTATTTGATTTCTCTTGTGCGGTTTCTGCTTTTTAGAAAATAGCATAGGAGCTCTCTACAGAAAAGTTTTGTGCTGTTGAGGGAAACAGCTGCTTCCATATGTAAGTGTATCCAGACTGCCAGGAGACAGACAAACCAATGTTAAGATTGGAGTAGTATTAGTATTAGAGGCTTCAACTAATTAAGTACTTTTTAGATTTCTAGAATCAGAAATTCTTTCACTTATATATTCCTATAGTATCTTCCGCACTTGTCGCTACAGATGCGAGCACCATGCTGTTATTACACAGTTTTGCCTGGAGGCAGTTTCTGCATGGCCTTTATTCATCCCAGCATCTACTTTTAGCAAGAATATGATCAGTAGTTAAAATTCAGTTCTACACAGATCCATGCTATCTTCAAGTCAGCAGTCTTGATGAAGTTCATGAATGAGAGTAAAGTTGAGAATTGCCTAGAAAACAGTAAAAAGAGGCAGAGATTTATTTGAATTAGATGCAGAAAGTACACTGAAAATCACCTTGGGAGGAAAGAATTAAAGGTGTTCAATAGGAAGCAGAAGTCTGGTAACAAAAATAGTGCCAAAAACAGAGCAGTAGCGAGGGAGGTGTGACAATGAGCAGCAATTTGATTAGATAAAACTCTGTAATTCTAAATTCACCAGAAATAAGTGTATTTTGATTCTTTCTATGGAGAATCATTGCATCACAGAGGATGTAAACAGTTGTACCTGTCTATGGTCCTTCTGAGACCGCACCTGGAATATTAGATTCTCTTCTGGGAAGCTAGATAACAGAAGTATTCACATTTGGATGGAATTCAGAGGATAGAAACTTTAAAATGTTTAAGGAGCATGGTATGTGGATAGTTTTTTTATAAAGCTTATTATAAAATAGCAAGTAGCTAAAGAAGGATAATCCCTTTCACGAAAATGCAGATAGTATGTGTAGCAAGAAGTAATGGAATTACATTTTTAAAATGTAATAATTTGAATGTGTAATAATTTTTCAGGAACACTTCCTCACATAGAGTTTTATTAATACATGCAGGAAACTGCCAGTACGCTCTTTTTGGTCACTAGAATTAGACTAGTCAAAATGAAGAACAAATATAAAGGGATTGGAAATTTTGACATTCCCTACCTAATGTCTGATTCCATGTTTTGAACTGGCCAGCAGATATGTTATTCAGTTAGGTCATCCCCAGGCCAAGCTTTGGCTGTTATGCAAGAATCAAGATAGATTCTTGCATAAAAAAAAAAAACAAATAGCCTGGGTGTGGTGCTGACGTGTAAAACACAACAAGCTTGTGCAAGCCTGGAATTTCTACA
>JAOXNV010024337.1:95666-153940 GCA_028565915.1 Momotus momota
AAAAAAAAAACAAATAGCCTGGGTGTGGTGCTGACGTGTAAAACACAACAAGCTTGTGCAAGCCTGGAATTTCTACAGCAACTTAGCAAAGCAAGTAGAGAACATGTTTACAGGAAAGCCACAGAAAATCAGGAAATATTTCAAATAAATCTTATCCTGATTCTTTGTCTAACAAAATCAACAATAGTAATTTCATTTCAGTGGAAAGGATCCTGTGTGACACTGCGTAACATACAGTGGGATCTTGTTTTTCCCTGCCTGACAATATTTTCTCTGCACATACATATTTTTTTTGCTTGCTGCAGGCATATATAATGTGTGATTTTATGTGGAGTAAATACAAATCATTATGTACAGCCTACTTGCACATTTATGAATGTAAACACTTTCTTTAAATAACAGTGAGAACTTCAGCATTTCATTCTGAGACTTACCAAAGCAAGTAGAGAACAGCCTAGAAAACATCACAGAGGCACAATGACATAAATCAACATAATTTAACCAACTGGTTAATCAGCTTTACTAAAATCCTGTGCTAATTAATAAAAGGCAGGCAGTGTTTTGGTGGTGTTTTATTTGATTGTTCAGCTGGATGTTTTACGCTTCTAACTAAACACAGAAATGGAAGTGGAAGTGGTCTTCCATCAAAATAGATTCTTTTAAACTTGTGAAAATTAGACTTATTATAAAGACTGGAAAAGACATTCAGTCAAGTTACTTTTAAGACCTATTACAGGAGCTTCTAAAGCACTCAGCATATACATCGGGGATTGTTGTAGCAGTTTTATTTATCCATACAAAGCTAGACTGATTACTATGGAGTTACTCATGAAACATTAATAAAGCACTATGTTCAATGCTAACATGATTATGGTCTGACCTCAGCGATGGCACAAAGGACAGAGGCAGAAAGTGTCCCTGATAACATTACCTTAATGCTGGGCTCATCAATCATAATCTCCCAGTTTACCAGGAAAAAAACCCCACGCATAAAACCTTCCACAGATGTGCATCTGTAGTCCTACTCAGCCTCTCAGTCCCCACAGACTTAGAGTGGTCCTGAGAGCCAGAAATAGAACAGATTCAGTCAGTAAGTCAAGCATGTTAAATCAAGGCAGGGAACACCACTGTGAAATGCTGAAGCGGAGCTTTTGTAATAAGCATGCTTTAGTTTTGAAACAAAAGATGCAAGATTGTGTAATTCAAAGTTAATTATAATGATATTTTCATTATGGCATATGCACATATTAAATTACAAATTACAGCGTTGAGTAAAATGCATTTGCTATAAATTATATTTTTGAGAGACTAAACGGTGTCCTGTTTTTCTTATACATATTTTATTCCTATTATATAACTGTTACCAAGATTGAATTTTCTTTCTGTCCTTGAAGTGATTTATTTGCACTCCTCTGCTGCCAATTACGTTTATGTACAGTTCCCTGGCTTTTCAGAAGCATGCATAGTATTTCATAATTAAAAAGCTTCTTGAATAGTCATTAGAAACATCTATTATGAAAACTCTGTGCTATGATGATCTGCAAGATTTATCTTTTCTGCTGACCATTCAGCAGCAGTTGACATTCTTATTTACCAGATAAGCAGTAGATAAGATTTGATACTTTACATGGTCCATAGTGTGCATTAAAATGAAAACCAATGCCTCCTACTGCAATCGCTGTAAAAAAATAATTTTAACATCAAATTAGGATGAGTGGAAAGTGTGTAGAGTTCATGCTGCACGAAGGTCTGAAAAGATCTGTTCTGATTGATCCCACTAAGCAGTAATGTGGCTTATATTAACTTTATTTAGTTTATATATAAAGTTACTAGTAGCTATTTATATTTTACAACAGCTATAGGTCATATTTTCAGCCTGTGGAACATGTGTGCATACACTTACCTGCATACACACAAACCCCACAGTACTTTTACTTAAAAATATGTTTACACTAGATGTATAATAATGCTTGCAGTTTGCCTATTGTTGGTAAAAATCACTCCATTGAAAACAGTAACATGAGAGACTCCTTCCTCAAAAAAAAAAATTAAAAAAAAAAAATACTGTCTGAAATGCTGCTATTTGGAAATAAAGTCCTAATAACAGTGATTCAAACAAGTTGAGAGTGTCTGAATAAAACTGTTTTCTGTCCACTTTAATTATAGTAGAAAACAAGCTGGATAGTAGCTCATTTCTGTTTAACAGGAAGAATCTTTAAAGCCCATAAATAATATTAAATAAATATATAATTAATAATTCAATTGCTTTTCAAAAAATGAATTAATTGTTTCCTTATATTTCATATGGAAAATATACTCAAAAAATGAATTAATTGTTTCCTTATATTTCATATGGAAAATATACTCAAAGACTTTTTCTCTCCAAAATGCTTTAAAGCCAAAATGTTCCTGAAACATACTGTTTTACCAGCCTATTTTAAGGGTATTATTGTTCTTTTTTTCTGTATGTTGTTCCTACTGTACCTACAAATTATTTTTTATGCAGAAAATTCCCTTACCCTATTCTCTACTGGGCATTGTGTATTCTTGAGAAACCAAATGATGTACTGTTGACAGTGAACAGCTCATAAATTTTCAGGAGGTACTTACATGGAGTGGGAGCAGCCTGTGCATTAGAGCAAATTAGGGAGAGGATTCTACAAGTATCACATGAGTAGCGTTGCAGGAGTACTTGGGAGAAACATCAGCAAACCAGGTCAGACCTGACATAAGAAGCTTTCTCCTGACTAAAATGAATCTCGGTTACAAAGCACGGATCAGGAGCCTTGTCCCCACAGAGGGCCAGATAGGACTTTGTAGCCTTTTGGTGGCCTGTTCTTGAGGGCCCGTCACCATACTCCACAGTATACACCCCAATGGGGAGGGTGTGAACATCACACAGCACCCATTGCAGCCCATAGCTAGAGGTTGTGCAGTGTTAAAGCCTATGCAGAGCTGCTCTCCTTCACAGCTCTCCCCCCTCTCTCCACCTTTCCACTCTGTTCTGTACCCCAAATTGCCCACCACATGAGTCTTCTACCACACAGCGCCTGGCAGGCGCAGCGCTTGTCCTCTTACTACCACCAGCATCCTCGCAACCTCCCTGACAGCAGTTCTTCTGACTTCCATTTTTTGTGTGGAATTCTGAAATTTATGGTTCAGAATTGTTAAATTCACTCCTTACAAATTTCCCCAAGGTTTCCCCAAGAAACTTTTTCCCCCAGGCAACTAAGAACCCCAGGGTTCTTTAAAGAACCATTAGACTTATGAACATAGCACAATAAATCTGCTTAAAGAGTTGCAGACAAAGAGATGATATGCTGCTGTTAAAAAGTAGCTCGTTTGTTTAATAACTTATTAAAGAATTGTTCATCCATGTGAAATAGAAGTTCTCCAAACCTACTAGGGTCAGTAAGACATTCTCTGGAATGACAGGCTGCTGAGTAAGGCCTGGTCATGTAAGTAGAAACTGCCTCAGGGAAACATAATAGACATTCAACTCTCCTAACTCTCCCGACTTTGAAGGTCAAAGAAAGTATTCGATGTGCAAGCCTGGCAAACTAGTAACAGTGGATGATGAGACAGCTGAGGTACTCAACAACTTTTTTTGCCTCAGTCTGCACTGGCAATCACTCTCCTCATACCTCTTGAGTGGATGATCCTGGAGGAGCAAAGTCCCTCCCACTATAAGAGAAAATGAGGTTCATGACCACCTGAGGAACCCAGATTATATAAGTCTATGGGACCTGATGAGGTGCATCCCAGAATCCTAAGAGAGTTGGCTGATGTAGTTGCCAAGCCACTCTTCATGATTTTTGAAAAGTCATGGCAGTTAGGTGAAGTCCCTGGTGACTGAAAAAAGGAAAACGCTGCGTCCATTTTAAAAAAGTGTAGAAAGAAGGACCCTGGGAATTACTGACCTGTCAGCCTCACCGCTCTGCTTCTCAAGATCATGGAACAGATTCTTCTAGAAGCTATGCCAAGGCACAGGGAGGACAGGGAGGCAATTTGAGACAGCCAGCATGGCTTCAGCAAGGGCATGTCCTGCCTGACCAACCTAGTGCCCTTCTGTGATGGAGTGACTACATCGGTGGACTAGAGAAGAGCTACAGGTGTCATCTATCTGGACTTCTGGAAGGCCTTTGACATGGTCTCCCACAACATCCTTCTCTCTAAATTGGAGAGATATGGATTTGATGAGTGGGCTGTTTGGTGGATGAGAAGTTACTTGGATGGTTACATCCGGTGCGTAGTGGTCAACATAAAGTTTCTAGTAGCTATTTATGTTCAGATGGAGACTGGTGATGAGTGGTATCCCTCAGGGGTATGTACTGGGACAAGTACTGTTTAATATCTTCATCAGTGACATGGACAGTGGGATCAAGTGCACCCTCAGCAAGTCTGCAGATGAATCCAAGCTGAGTGGTGCACTTGACATGTCAGGGGAATCAGATGCTATCCAGAAGGACAAGCTCTAGAAGTGGGCCTCTGTGAACCTCATGAGGTTCAACAAGGCCAAGTGCAAGGTCCTGGATCGGTGCAGTCTTTAGTATCAATAGAGGCTGGGGAGATGATGGCATTGTGAGCAGCCCTGCAGAGAAGGATTTGGGGGTACTGGTGGATGAAAAGCTGGACATGAGCTGGCAATGTGCCCTCACAGCCCAGAGGCCAACCATATTCTGGGCTGCATCAAAAGAAGCTTGGCCAGCAAGTTGAGAAAGGTGATTCTGCCACTCCACTCCACTCTGGTGAGACCCCACCTGGAGTACTGTGTCCAGCTCTAGAGCCCTCAGTACAAGAAGTTACATTAACTTGTTGGAGTAGGTCCAGAGGAGGGCCAGAAAAATGATCAGAGGGTTGGAATACATCTCCTGTGAAGAAAGGCTGGGAGAGTTGGGGTTGTTCAGCCTGGAGAAGAGAAGGTTCTGGGAAGACCCTATTGCAGCCTTTCAGTACTTGAAAGGGGCCTATAAGAAAGATGGGGATGGTCTTTTTAGCAGGGACTTCTGTGATACAAGGGGTAGTGGCTTTAAACTAAAGAGGGGATGGCCTACATATAAGAAAGAAATTATTTACAATGGTGGTGGTGAAACACTGGAACAGGTTGCCCTAGAGAGGCGGTAAATGCCCCATCCCTGGAAACATTTAAGGGCTCTGATCAACCTGATCTAATTGCAGATGTCCCTGCTCACTGCAGGAGAGTTGAACTAGATGAACTTTAAAGGTCCCTTCCAACACAAACTGTGCTATTAACCTATAACTCTAAGACCAGGGAGAGGATGTTAAAGGAGATAATGGGTAGAATATGCTCGTTTGACGCAAGGATTTATTTTTCCAAATGTACTGTCCCGCCTTTAATAGTCAAAAGCTGTGCTGTTTTCCTGAAATTCTCTCCATATTCTAGAAATAACAATGCTATTTTTGACCAAAATTTGACTTTTTTTTTTTAATTACTTTTTAATAGATAAATAATAGATCCAGGTGCAAAAGAAAGTTATAAATATGCAGACTTTGAAGGAGGAAGAGAACAGTTAGGATGCTCACTATAAGTTAGTCAGAGATGGATGATGGAAAGAAAACAGGCTTTAAATTCCATTTTAAGATTTATTGCATACAAAGGAACATTAAAAATTGAGCATGTAAAAGTTAGGAAATGCTTTATTTATGGTTGTTGTGGCATACTTAATTTTATCCCTTGCATGTTAATGTCCTGCATGCTAAATGAGATAAAAATCCTGTGAAAAAGATTGTAAGGATTGATGTAGTTGCGGAGTGTATCGCGTTGCGTGCACACAACATAATATAATTTAGGATGTGGTGTTTGTTAATTGTTTATTGGGAGACATGCTTTGAAACCAAATAGTATTAGTTTAATTAAGTAGTATTAATGCTTTTAAATATTACTTGCAATTTGCATATGATGCCCTCTGATTTTGAAAACCAAACAACAGATTTTTATGTGGTTCTCTGTAGTGTTTCTTTATAGCTTCTTATGATATGCTGAGTTTAAGCCCTTGAAGACTGAGCTACATGTCAGCTTTTAAGCCTGAGCCTTCCTGTCCCATTTTCCTCAGAAATAGCAGTCCCTGGTTTCGACAGAAAAGGGTTCAATTTTCCACCAAAGCACAGAGAGTCCCTTTTCCATGTGGAGTATTAGAGGGAGAATGTCTGATGAACAATCGTGTGGTTACCCAGGGAGCCAGACCCACGTGGCTTACCCTCTCTGCAGCCATTCCTTCGTGTGGGGTGGTGGGCAGAGGGCTGCTGCTGGTGGGCAGTGCATGGCATGATGCTACAGTGTGCGATGATTATTTCCAAAGCATCCTCCTTTTCATGTAAATGAATAAAATGAAAACGCATATTTTCCAGAGTTTATCCCCCTGTAAAATTTGAACTTTCCTGTGGCAGACGTGAAACTCTGTCCTAGCTGGAAAGTGCTTGTGCTGAGTAATGACACTGCTAGAAACAATGGAGGAATTAGGACTTCTCAGGGGAGGAAAAAAAAAAAGCCACAATATTTGAGAATGAAAGGTGTTAGATAATGCACAGCTGGCATTACCTGTATGCCATGAGTAGTAGTAAGCTTGACATAGATGTTTACATAACAAAATTGTATTAAAACTGGTTGGTTTTTTTTTCAGAACAAGTCAAGTTATTTTCAGTGGTGTCCAGTGATGGTGCATGAGACAACGGACACAAGCTGAAACACAGGAGTCCTCTGGACTTCAGGAAATACTTTGTTACTGTGAGGATGACTGAGCACTGGCACTGGTTGTCCAGAGAGTTTCTGGAGTTTCCATCCTTGGAGATGCTCAAAAGCTGTCTATGTACAGTCCTGGGCAGCCTGCTTTAAGTGGTCTTGTTGAGCAGAGGTTGGACCAGGCTATTTTCAGAGGTCACTTCCAAGCTCAGCCATTCTGTGGTTCTGTAATTTTATTTTTTTTCTAGCAAACTAATTGTCACTTGATTCCCAGATCTGAGAACTGAACTGCACTAGGTTCTGATCAAATGGAACTACGTATATGACACTATACAAAATTAGGACTGTGATGGAGTTTAGGCAAGGACACATAAGAAAATTTGATCAATGAACCATAGATCTTTATTTTAATACCAGTTCCTGTTTATCACAGTTCTCCTCTGAAGGTAACAGTAGCAAAGAAGGAACGAATGTGCCAGAATGTCATCTTAAGTGCATGATGAGTCTTTATAGGCACATGATTTGTGTATCCAGGTAGCGGCTTGTGGGAAAATAAGACAGGTAGGCTGGTAGAGGGGTAAGGAGAAACTATGTAATGTATTCAGCTCTTGAAAGCTCCAATTCAGGCAATGCTATCTACTAAGGTTGTCAATCATGTATGATAAAGGCACATTGGCTGGATCAGCCTCAGTAGTAATATTATAATCATTTCCTCCATCTAGAATTAATCTTTTTCCATATGCTGAGCAAAGGCATAGCAATCCTGGAACTCACTTTTAAACAAGCAACTCACAGCCTGTGTTTTCCCTGGTGAGCCAACCTAATGTCAAAAAATGAGTGTGAAAAATGCTTTTCTCCTTTGAGAAATCAGTTACAATTTACACAGGGAATTCAGAACCTCAATTGCCGATACAGATTTTTAATCCTCAAGTTTCAATTTTAACTTTAAGACTAATTAGAACTAGTTGGAAAATGAGTTGGAAGATTGGATTTTTTAAACTCTTTTCCCATTTTCATCAGTTTTTCTTGTCAAATTACCTATTTGACAAGCCCAAAAATTAATAATTAAAAACCTTGCAGCTAGGAGAAACCCAGCAACTGAGAAGAAAATTAGCATGATATAAAGCTGAAGGAAAGAAGAATGTCTTTTTAGTGTTTCTCTCAATATAATTAGTTCTGGTTTTTAATATTTGAAGGATTTCAAATATAAGTCTGAACAAAAAATATAATGATGCCCATTATGTTTCCTCAGTTAATAGGAAAAGGTAGGACATACCTTAAGCATGAAATTGCAAGGTGGAATTTACTTCCTAACTCTGAATTTCACTTGCAGGCCCTGGAAAGCGAGTTTGTATCATGTCAGCTTCATCAGTGGATTGACCTTATATTTGGCTACAAGCAACGAGGACCAGAAGCAGTGCGTGCACTCAATGTTTTCCACTACCTAACATATGAAGGCTCTGTGAACCTGGACAGTATCACTGATCCTGTCCTCAGGGAGGTAGGTGTTTACTGCCATTATGTTCTAAACACTGCTGTCATCTCACAAGAAATGGTACTTTTTCCATCTTTCTCTCCTGAAGAAAATTGTTATGTGTGACTTGATGGAGAACTTAGACCCTAGGTGACTTCAGAAGCAAGTATAAATAAACTAGCAATAAAACAGATGTCTAAAGTATTTTGTTTGCTTGAAGTTACTAATATATTTAATGGTTAGTTATGATACAGGAGACTATAACGTAATGTATATTCTGTAATAGATACTCTGCTACTTTTTATGATTTACTTTTATTAAGTTCACTTAGTAGAACTGAAAAGCTGAAAGAAGAAGCTGCATCATAGTCTTAGGGAAAATGAACTAACCTTTTCAGTCAGATAATGTTGGTGAGAATATGTATCTGGAAAAGAATTTATTTCCTAGAGTGACAGAAGCAATTATTCAGATTACTTTTGTGTTAATCGCTTAAAGTACGATCAAGCCGTTACTAGTAAATTTAAAAAAAAAAAATAAAATAGAAAAAGGTACTAGCTAACCCAATATGTTTTCTTTCAGTGGCTGTATTTGGTTTAAGTAAGATTATTGATTTGAATGATTATTTTGTAATATTATTCATTCATTGGGTAAAACAATTGAAATTTGGTGAAAAGTGTGAAGAAGCAACAGCTGCTAGATGAGTACCACTGTGATGAAGCTGTATAGACAATCTTCCATTCCCCCAGATAGCTGCCATCTGCTGTATGTAAAACAGTAATAATTTATACATGCCAGGCGATGGGTTTTTGTTTGTTTGTTTGTTTTCCAGTCTTGGAGGCAGAAATCTACAGATTTCAGAAAAGAGATTCTAGAAAGCATGCATATTCAGCTAAATATTGGGTTTCAGCATGTTGTTTCCTAGTAGCGCGTTCTTGCATCTTGTCACTTTTGGTGCTGTTTGAGGAGCAGAAATAAAGAAGCACTCAGACCTCTAGCTTCCTAGAGCAGCATTTTCACACCATACATTGCAAAGCTTATATTTTGTAAGCAGTTAGCATTTCCTTAGTTTTAAGAATGGCCAGAATTACTTCGATTCCACTGCCTCAAATATTTAATGTTAACATCTACATAATGGTTTTCTGGATTTAAAACTTTGAGCACGAGAAGAGTCAGTATTGTACAAAATTGGAGATACGAAGGAGCAATGCTTTTGTAAAGTACAAAACAGGTGTCAGGCACCATGAATACAAGGGATTTGCACAGCTTAAGGCCCTGATTTGCATGGGCAGACTCCTATGTCTTCACTCTAAGGGTCTATTCCCACAGGGCAGCCTGTAAGATTGAGGTCTATCTGTCTGTCTATGCACCTTATTTAACATCTTATGACATGATGAGACTCTTCAGCTCTCCTGTGGCTCGAC
Source organism: Momotus momota (assembly GCA_028565915.1). Taxonomy (NCBI): domain Eukaryota; kingdom Metazoa; phylum Chordata; class Aves; order Coraciiformes; family Momotidae; genus Momotus; species Momotus momota. The sequence continues at coordinate 105,262 of JAOXNV010024337.1, forward strand.
TTACATGCATAACTTGTCATCAGAAATTTCAAGAAATTCATGGAGATGTTTTTGTTCACTCACTTGTACATCTAACCCATACCCTGTCAGTCAATAGCATATAAACCTCTTCTTAGGGTATTTACACTGTGTAAACTTCTAAAAGTGCGATTTTATCTTCATTGCCACAAGTTACATTAGTAAATAAAAATCATTGTTAGCAATGAGAAGGCAACATGCCTAGAAGAAATGAATCCTCCTGATTTTTGTTATGTATACATACATAAAATTGTATGCGTGCACATAATAATAGTAGGCTTTCTCCTCTTAGAGATCTCAGATGTTGGTGATTTATGGATTGATATAAAAAGGTTTTAAAAATACTTTTAATTCATTTTTAAACAGAAATTGCAATACATGTATCGATATAGACAGATTTAGGGCCTCCTTCTGTTTCCCTGAGCTATATTTGTGAAACTAGCAGACATTCTTTGGCTGGTAATAAAACATTTGACATATTGATGATCTAATAGATCAGGTATTTGGATGTCATGTTTCTGTTATAAGTATATATATTCTATATACATTGTGTTGACTTTTTTTTTTTACTTTATTCTATCTTTTATTAGATATTCTAGAAAATAAATTAAAAACAAAAAAAAAAAGACCACTTGAAAGTGCAGAAATGTAAGGATAGGAACACCAGCACCTTTAAAAATAGCGATAACAATTGTTTAGTGTGTTTTACAGTGGCCAGTGGTGGTTTCTGGCATCTTAACTTAGAAACACTGCAGTTTAAAATTAGTTGAGCTAATATCCAGTAAAATGCATCACTCACTATCCAAATGCTCTTAATGTTTCTTTTCTAAATAAAAAGAAATTCTGAAATATTTTTGTTCTGTCACAGAGAAGATGGTGAATGTTCCCAATAAATGTCTGTAAAGTAAGCCAGTCAGCAGAACCTTATTGGCAGCAGCCGTTATCAGACCAATGGGCTCAAATATGGCAGTAGCCTACTCAAACTGTGGCTGTAACTAAATTCATGTTGAGCTGAATCCCAGCAGACTCAGAGCAGCAGTACAGTGAAATAAGGCTCCAAATAGAAACCCTTCCATTTAGGTCTGAGCAGATTGAAAGACGTCATTTAAAAAGGCAGATCCCTGTGACCTGTCCATGCTATACCTTGGCCCTTTCACTTTTGCCCTTTGCTTGAGCACCTCAATTAACGACTGAGGAATGTTTTGTTCTTAGCTTTCTGTGAGGAATGGTAAAGGAATTGCTTTAGTAGCCTTCTAGCTGGAGGAAAAATGTATTAAATGGTGGGATAACTCATCCCTGCCATTCTTTACATCTTTCTCACATGCATGGAGGAGTCCTCTAAGACTTCTCTATTGTTTAACACTGAAAAACATGGCCATTCTGTACTTTTGTTCTCCTTGAACCTATTTAGAAGAAGACTCTCCATCTGACTGGCTTGCTTTGTTTTCTGCTTTGCAGATTTACAACAGGGGAAACTGAAATGCTGGGATAGCATTAAGTTTGAGACTACTGAAGTCTATGACATGGTATATATCTGCCCCTATAATAACTTTTTGGCAATTTAAGGTCCACACTGGATGGGCAAAATACACTGATTTCATTTAAACATACTGATTTTGGCAGGGCGGTTGGACTAGATGATCTCTAGAGGTCCCTTCCAACCCCTAATATTCTATGGTTCTATGCTTTTGATTTTTCAAACAACTTTGTAGTTTTCTATTACCGCAAAAACAAATTTGATCATTATAATTTATTTCAAGTAGCGATTAGGTCAATATGAAAGTCCTGGCATAAATACTCCACAGAATGTATAAAATTGAATTTTATTGTTTAGATCTTTTATCATTCAAAATTCTCAAGTTCTATCTGTTCTGATGGTCCCTCTTATTTTGCATATGGCATAATTGTTTTCATATTGTAATAAAGAGGAGAAAAAACGTGTAACAGAATAAACACTTTTCAGGCCCCAAATTATTATTTTTATTTTTTATTGCAACCTTTTGTGTTCTGTTTACAATTTTTTCCTTTTTTTGAAGTAAAAGCAGTGAGGTGTAAGCTAAAACTTTAAGAACAGCTTAAGGATATTGATTCATTCTTACTTGACAGGTGAAATCATGGTTGCAGCACTAACCACAGCAATTACAGCATTAAAATGTCAAGAAATTAGAGGTCAGAATAACAGATAATTTTCTTCCTTTTGTCAGATTAGAAATTGACATTCTTTGACAGCACAAGATCTCTGGCTGAGAAAGTTATGACAGCTTAACTCATCTTGTACTTGTAAAGCAGTAATTGATAATGAACTTTACTATGACAGTCTTCTCCCGTGGAGAAACATGACAGAACATCCCCGGTACAAAGCCTCTATCTCTTTTTAATATGTAAACAGTAGTTATATTGGACATTAGATGTTATTTGGAATTGTCTTTACTGTTAGTTTACATCATAATCCAGATCGTTTCTACTGGACTGACTTCAGGGGGTTGATGCTGAGAATGCTAATGTATAAAGAACGATATCGGAAATGTAGTTTATTTATCATCATTCAATGTTATTGGTTCACTTCTTTAGGAAAACATAGTTCCTCCCATCATTACTTCCAGAATGTCTATAGATTTTAGTAGCCTCATTTTTCCCAGACACCTGGAAATCAGGACACTCAAAAATCAATAGAGTTGTGGGGTTTTTTTCCAAGTTAGGAACTTGTTTCTGTATCATGCAGAGTGTTGTGGCTCAAAAGGAACACCACAGTTATATTGGTAATTAGAAAGAAAAGCTAAAATTATTTTCAGTACTACCTGGTAGATTAAACACAAAATAATTAAGTGGGCAATTAGTGCATAATAGATTAATCGCATGTAGCCCTAAAAGCAGATCTAGTGTGCAGGAAAGTACTATTTCAGGTTTTCTGTTTATTTGTTTAAAATCACAGCCAGATCTCTGATCACCTTTTTGTAGATGTTCAGCTTGTTTGCTGTTAGGAATGTTTCGAAAAATCAAGTGAAACTTCCTATTACACAGCTGTTGGTTTGTGCTAGACTTCAGGCTTTGTGTCATCCTTGTGTTCCTATGTGAGCTGCAAAGAGAGCTTAGCAGAGCAGCACAGTGAATTTCCTGCAACTGCTGCATCTTCACCGAACACTTACGTCCCCCTAGTCCAACAGGAATTGCAAGTACGTAGGAAAGCAAGGCGATGTGAAGATTCTGCGTTCAGATATTTGTTCCAAGCAGCCACCTGTCAAAATACCTGAGCATGCTCGCAACTCACACAGCAAATTGAAAAATGATTAAAATTGCTAGGGTTTGACAGGCAGTTGCTGCGCCCGTAAACTAATCCAAGGACAGTTTTGCTGGCAGCTAACAGAGCATATGGCCTATGCAATATTTATTTCTTAGATGGTGACTTGATATTTAGCATATTTAAATAATTTGAAAAGTCATAATGATGCAGTAGTCTTGCAGTGCTTTTCAGTTACCATCATTTCTGGGTTTTATTTTTCCTCTTATATTTTCTTCTCTTATCTCTTTCTTTGATCTGACAGGAATAACAAAGCATCCCTCTGGATATGCTGTAGTGAAATATGCCCACAGGAAGCAGAGTATATCACATCAGTTTTCACTTCTTTTTTTTTCTCCTTTCTTTCCCCCCCGCCTCCTTGCTGAAACACTCTTTGCTACTACAGAGGGCTGACATGATAGGGCTGTCAAGACTCAGCAAGATAGATATATCTTTAACAAAGGGAGCTGGAATGCCAGCCTTTCCCTGGTGGCTGAATCTGGCAAATTTATGAGGAAAAAATTAACACACTCTTCTAATAGCACTATATAACGCTTTCAAGGTAATGCCAGCCCTTGCAACCACGTGCGTGTTCTTGCTTTCACTCAGCATTATCCTTATTTATTCTGATTTCATTTTTAACTTGTTAGATCTTTTTCTTTTGAGCACCGTTTCTTTGATGTGACAAGAATATCAAAACCACCCCTGTGGATCTGCTTGATTGAATTGTACCCACAGCTCTGGCCACTTATATGTTCAGTTGTGCTTAATTGCCTCCATACAAGGGCTGGTTTTTGCTTCCTCTCTAGGAGCAATCCTGCTTAGGCATGAATAGGGATAGTGGTGAAATAAGTAGGAAGCTGCAAGTAGCATCAATATCCACTTTTTTTCAAAGTTAATTGAAGGAATCTGTATAGCGAGAAAAGTTATTCAAGTAGAAACCATCAGCAAAGTAGAAATCATTTTTTATATGTGCTAAGACTCTGTTCTTCTCTAAAAAAACATGTGCTTGCATCCTGATGATTTTTGTTGAGAAGTCTACATCTCTTTGACTCCCAGATACTGTGTTTCCCAGGTGTACAAACCAGGGAATTTTTTTCTAAATTTATACTGGTTTGGGGAAAACCACCGATTATTTTATAGTGTTGTTTCGCTGTGAGTTTGTTTTGCATGCATTATGAGATTATCAACAGAAAACTAAATGGATTTTTATGTTTCCCCCTGGGAGCATCTATGGATATAATAATTTTTTGTCTTTCCAGTGAGTATCAGAGCTTAGTATCCTCTTCTGCAAACAGGAAAGGAAGTTTCTATTTGCTGTCACTTTGTTATGATAGGTTTCTGTAAATCAGGAGGAAAAGCAGAGTGAGTTTTTGAAGGTAAGATATTTATTTCTGTAGTTAAAGATTCCCGCAGAAGACACTGAGTACAAGAGAAGACACCTTAAATCAGAATATTCCTTCAATAAGGAATTACTGTAAATTGCATGAGGTCAGTTACCACACAATAATTGCCCAGTGTACAGGCTTTTATTTTGAAATTAATGTGTGCTCTCTTGCTTGTTTCTCATTCAGGGTAAAGGACTCGCAGAAGGTGTTAATAACTGAAATAATAATCTGATCCATAGGACTGCAAATTAAAGACATCCTTGTACCAACACTTAAAATAATTATCTGCAGTTAATGTTTGATTATGATATCTCCAGTTAATTAATGTATTAGAGACGTCCGGATAGTCAGTATTTTGTGAATCTGTGCTGATCTTGTCTATACTTCATGACTACTCCTGAATCGTGCTGTTACATGTTTATGGCAATTCAGAATTTTTTCATAGTCAAGAAAACACACGATTTCTGGAAGTAAAGCAAATTGTAGCATACAGAGGGGGGTTTTTTTGGTCCAAAATGGCATATTAGAAGGTTTGGGATTTGTTTATAGAATCATAGAATCATTTTGATTAAAAGAGACCTTTAAGATTAAGTTACACTGTTAACCCAGCACCACCAAGTCACCACTAAACCATGTCCCTCAGCACCACATCTACATGTCTTTTAAATACCTCCAAGGATGGTGATTCCACCACTTCCCTGGGCGGCCTGTTCTAGTGCTTTACAACCCTTTCAGTGAAAAACATTTTTCTAACATCCAAACTAAATCTCTCCTGACACAACCTCTGGCCATTTCTTCTTATCCTGTTGCTTGTTACTTGGGAGAAGAGACGGACCCCAACCTTGCTACAACCTCTTCAGGTAGTCGTAGAGAGTGAGAAGATCCCCCCTCAGCCTCCTTTACTCCAGGCTAAACAGCCCCAGTTTCCTCAGCTGCTCCTCCTAGAGGCTTGTGCTCTAAACTTCTCACCAGCTTCACTGCACTTCTTTGGATACTCTCCAGTACCTCAATATTCTCCTTGCAGTGAGGGACCCAAAATGGAACACAGTATTTGAAATGTAGCCTCACTAGTGCTGAGTGTGGGGGAACTATCTCTTCCCTAGTCCTGTGGCCACGCTATTTCTGATACAGGCCACCTGGGCACACTGCTAGCTCGTATTCAGCTGGCTCTTGTCCAATACTTTGAGGTCCTTTTCTGCCAGGCAGCTTTCCAGACACCCTTCCCCAGGCCTGTAGCATAACATGGGGTTGCTGTAACCCAAGTGCAGGACCTGACACTTGGCCTCATTGAACCTCATCCCATTGGCCTCAGCCCATTGATCTAACCTGTCCAGATCCCCCTGCAGACCCTTCTTACCCTCAAGCAGATCAATACTCCCATCTAACTTGCTGTCATCTACAAAGTTACTGAGGGAGCACTTGATCCCATTGATCAAGTGCTCCCATCCAGATCATTGATAAAGATTAAAGAGAACAGGATCCAGTACTGAGTCCTGGGGAACACCACTTGTGACCGGCTGTCAACTGGATTTAACTCTATTCACAATCACTCTCTGGGCCTCTCCATCCAGCTAGTTCATCCAGTCAAGCGTACGGCCATCCAAGGCATGAGCAGACAGTTTCTCTGGGACAATGCTGTTGAAACAATGTCAAAATCTTTATCAAAGTCCAAGTAGACAAAATTCACAGCCTTTCCCTCATCGACTAAGCAGGTCACCTTATCATAGGTTAGTCAAGCAATGCCTGCCTTTCCTAAACCCTTTCCGACTGAGCTTGATTGCCTGGTTATCCTGTATGTGCCGCATGATGGCACTCAAGATGATCTGCTCCATAAATCTTCCCTGGCACCAAGGTCAAACTGACAGTCCTGTAGTTCCCTAAATCCTCCTTCTGGCCCTCTTTTGTAGATGGGTGTCACATTTACTCATTTCCAGTCAATTGGGACCTCCCTGGTTAGCCAGGACTGCTGATAAATGATAGAAAATGGCTTGGTGAGCACTGCCACTAGTTCCCTCAGTTCCCTGAGGGGATCCCTTCTGGCCCCATAGATTTTTGTGCATCTAAGTGTTGTAGTAGGTCACTGACCCATATATTCTTATACTATGGGGTCTACATTCTGCTCCCCATCCCTGTTGTCCAGCTCAGGGGCTGGGCACTCAGAGAACAATTGGTGTTACTGTTAAAGACTGAGGCAAAGAAGGCATTCAGCACCTCAGCCTTTTCCTCATCCTTGGTAACTATGTTTTCCCCCACATCCAATAAAGGATGGAGATTCTTCTTAGACCCTTTGTTGTTAATGTATTTATAGAAACATTTTAATTGTCTTTTGCAGCAGTATTATTCATTTTACTTGTGATTAAAAAGCTCAGCATAGGTAAGCACTTACATTCAACATACATTGTCAGCCATACACAAAGCATTCAAACTGAAGAACTGTTGATAACTTGTTTAGATGATGAGACTTCAACCTACCTATTTGATAAATATTTCGGATAATTCATTCATCAAAGGAACACTAGGGTGAGTTTGTATATAACTCATAGCCCAGAAAAATGTCTCAATCTACTTTGAGTATTATTTGGAATAAATTGTTTGGCCATTTCTCATCTACATTAGAAATTTGATAAGTATTTTTGTCAGAACATCTTGGAGTCTTACCCAAACTGACTTCAGTGTTTTGTCAATATAAAAAGAATATCATTACCTGCAATTGCTCTCTTTTATTGCAGAAATACATAAAATATAGGTCTTATACATGAAAATTTCTTCTTTATTGTCTGGTTATTTTGTTTTTCTCCATATGGATGACGGGTAGCAATTATTGATATTTAAAATTAGCAACAAGCATTTTAACATGCACTTAAAGTAATATTTTATGTGAGGGAGACAGAGAGTGAGATGGAGTGAAAATTACAGCAGCTGATTGTAAGAGAAATAGCTGGAAGGGGCTTCTTTTTTTCCTATTAGCACAGATTTCAGTTATATTATGCTGCCGTTACCTCAGCATAAATTAACTATTATTCAAAACATTTCACACATAGCCATTTATTGGAACAGATATTACTCAGTCTAAGTATCTAGTCATTCACTTAGAGAGATGCAAAGCTGAGCTTTCTAAATGTTTTAAACATATTGATAATGTGCCTCTTTAATGCCATTTTGAAGCCTGTGTACGGTATATCTATATTATTGTTTTCAATTTGTGTCAAGAACAAAGTGAAGTTTTGAAGAATGTGTTCTGGGAAATAGTCCAAACAGAATTATTTCTTTATAAGCTAAACCCTGAAAATAACTGCGAACATTTATTTTAAATGTAAGAGTATAACCTGTTACAAAACCTGAACTTCTAATATACACTGAAGCTTCATGAATACTGTATGTGATACCTTTCAGTATGTATGTTTTACCTACTTCCCTGTCAGTCCTTTTTCAGTTGTTAGTTTTGAAGGTTTGGCTGTTCTCTGAGATAGCTCTTGTGTCCTGCAGTGGATAAATTAGAGACTGAGAGATGACTGGAGCCTCATCATAACCACCATTCGTAGTGAAGAATATGTGCTTTGCAAATCTCCGAGCACCTTTGTAAGGTGGGAACAAGGCAGACTATTTGTGATAGAAAGATGAAGCTGAGAGCAAAGAGATAAGCTCTTTGCTTTCTGTTTCATTTACTTTCTGTGTAGATAAAAAAGAAAATTTCATAAACAAAGAAAGGTTTTACTCATGAGTTCTGCTTTTTTGACAAAGCAGAAATAGGTCATGAAGTCACACTTTAATTTTGTCTAGTTTCATATTTATAAAACAAGAACAAAACACGGATGCTAGGTACTTTGGTTTACTGAGTTTGTTCTGTTTTCCCAACATTAAAAGTGTCTTCAGTGATCGTGTTTTATTTCAGTCATAAACCAGAAGAAAAAAAGTCACAACTAAAGTGCATTCTTTAATGATTAAGTACCCTTTTGTCTTTTATTAGTGCCAGCTTTCAAAAGGGCTGTTCTTCTGTTTTCTTCCCTGTTTTCCTCATTTTCTTCTGCATTTTCCAACAGAGGAAGTTCTTAATTGTGAAATAAGTAGAAATAGATATGATGTGTATGTTCTGTGTAATGGCTTTCTGAAACCTGTGTAAGTTTTCCTTCTGATAGTAAAGATTACTTGTTAGCTGAGCTATTAATAACATTTATTTTCCACGACAGTGATATTCTCTAGACTTCATCCTATACCTTCATTTATTTACTTCTATATCAAAAGATGTCAGTGTCCAAGTAGTTCAAAAGACTACATGCTTATGATCATCTGAATTCTTGTCAACTACTGGCCAAATTGTCATAGTGTATGAACAGTCACTGATAGACCCCCTTTCTCTCACGTTTGGGTTGAAATTCCTCATGAGCATGATGTGTTATTCTCTATGCTCTAGAAAGATTTGAGAGAGTTTAGAGAAAAGCATCCTATTGATGAGAGGACAGAGAAGACTGATTTATGAACAGGATTTCAAGAGCCTGACAAAATTAGAGTGAAAGAGAACGTGTAGCAGAAAGTCAGGAATTTGGAGAGTTGCTCAAGCTAACTGAGATAGGGATATTGCTGAGCCTGATGCCAGGTTAACTAGCAGTTACAGGATCAAATTCAGACAGAAAAGTTCAGACTTAATGACAGAAGTTTCCTAAGGTCTATTGGCTGTAATTTGACTGTACAAATCTAAGAGAAATTGTAGAAGCCTCATTAAATGGATCATTTCAAACTAGAATGGGCTAACTCTGTAAAAATGCATTGTTGGGAAGAATGTACAATATGGACAAAGAGAAAATTAAGGACTTTCTCATTTTATTCTGCTATGGTCTGTTACAGTGATAGCTGTAGGCATAACATGAACACAACTACTTTGTCAGTAACTGCATTAGTCTCTGCCTCTTATGATTACATTAGGTTCCATCAGAATTCATTGCATCTTTTTTTTATTTTAATTCAGGATTATCTTTATAGGTTTTAAATTTTGACAAATTAATGACTAATGTAGAAATCGTTTTTTAAAATAGCTACATTATGGGTGGAATTTTTTTCTAGACAGTTTAGCTCTTTAGAACTCTTCGTTGTTTAAGCCCCTCTGTCTGAGAGGTTGGTCCTTTGCTGACTTACGTAGACTAAAATCAACGAGTTGAAAAAATGTGGTCAGTAGATGTCCTGAGCAGCTGCCATGTATAGATTGCTATCCAGAGTCATATTTACTAAACTTCCTACACCTAAACCCATTTGCATATAATTTACACCAAATCACAGAAATTAAATACTGTTCTAAATATTCATGTTGTCTTTTTTATTTCTTGTATTGCCAATTTCGTCAGAATGTTACATGAAATGGATAGATATGTATTGGTTTTACAATAAAATACTGTGCAAATCATAGAATCATAGAATTGTCAGGGTTGGAAGGAACCTTAAAGATCATCTAGCTCCATACCCCCTGCCATGGGCAGGAACACCTCCCACTAGATCAGGTTGCTCAGAGCCCCATCTAACCTGGCCTTAAAACTTCCAGGAGTGGGGCTTCCACCACCTCTCTGGGCAACCTGTTCCAGTGTCTCACCACCCTCATGGTGAAGATCTTCTTCCTAACATCTAATCTAAATCTACCCTCCTGTAGTTTGGATCTATTCCCCCTAGTCCTACCCAACATCCTAAAAAGTCTCTCACCAGCTTTCTTGTAGGGCCCCTTAAGATACTGGAAGGCCACAAAAAGGTCTTCTTGCAGCCTTCTCTTCTCCAGACTGAATAACCCCAACTCTCTCAGCCTGTCTTCATAGGAGAGGTGCTCCAGCCCTCTGATCATCCTCGTGGCCCTTCTCTGGACATGTTCCAGCACTTCCATATCTTTCTTGTAATAGGGGCTCCGGGACTGGACGCAGTACTCCAGGTGGGGTCTCAGGAGAGTGGAGTAGAGGCGGAGAATCACCTCCCTCGACATGCTGGTCACGCTTCTCTTGATGCAGCCCAGGATACTGCTTGGCTTTGTGGGCTGCAGGCATGCACTGACGGCTCATGTTGAGCTTCTCATCCACCAGCAACCCCAACTCCTTCTCTTCAGGGCTGTTCTCAAACCAGTCACTGCCCAGCCTATATTGGTGCTTGGGATTGCCCCAACCCAGGTGCAGGACCTGGCATTTGGTCTTCCTGACCTTCATGGGCTTGGCGTGGGCCCACCTCTCCAGCCTGTCAAGGTCCCTCTGAATGGCATCCCTTCCCTCCAATGTGTCAGCCGCACCACACAGCTTGGTGTTGTCAGCAAACTTGCTGAGGGCACACTCAATGCCACTGTCCATGTCACCGAAGAAGATGTTAAACAAGACCGGTCCCAGTACTGATCCTTGAGGGACTCCACTTGTCACTGACCTCCACTTGGACATGGACCCATTGACAGCCACTCTTTGGGTGCGGACATCAAGCCAATTCTTTGTCCACTGAGCGGTCCATCCATCAAACCCGTGTTTTACCAGCTTGGGAGACCAGGATGTTATGCAGGACAGTGTTGAAGACTTTGCTCAGGTCCAGGTAAATGATATCAGTTGCATTTCCCTTGTCTGTTGATGTTGTGACCTTTTCATAGAAGGCCACCAGGTTTGTCAGGCACGATTTGCCCTTAGTGAAGCATGTTGATTGTACCCAGTCACCTCTTCATAATTCTTCTGCCTCAGCAATGCCTCCAGGAGGATCTGCTCCATGATCTTACCAGGCACAGAGGTGAGACTGACTGGCCTATAGTTCCCTGGATCATCCTTCTTTCCCGTTTTGAAAATGAGGGTTATATTTCCCCTTTTCCAGTCAGTGGGGACTTCACTGGACTGCCATGACTTTTGGAATGTAATAGAGAGCAGTTTAGAAACCTCGTCCGCCAGTTCCCTCAGTACCCATGTGTGTATCCCATCGGGTCCCATGAACTTGTACACTTTCAGGTTGTTCAGATGGTCACAAAACTGATCTTCACTTAGAATGGGCAGTTCTTTCTTCCAGCCCGTGCCATTATCTGCTGTGACTTCAGGAGTGTGGCTGGAGTCCTTGCCAGTGAAGACTGAGGGAAGGAAGTCGTTGAGAACCTCAGCCTTCTCCATATCACTTGTGACCAGTTCTCCCATTTCCTTTCTGAGGGGGCTCACACCTTCCCTAGTCTTCCTTTTGTCATTAATATACTTGTAGAAATTTCTGCTATTCCCCTTGATCTCCCTGGCTAGATTTAATTCTAACTGAGCTTTAGCTTTCCTAACCAGGTCTCTTGCTGCTCTGACAGCTTCCTTATATGCCCCTCATTCTACCTGTCCTTTCTTCCACTCCTTGTAAAGTTTCTTTTTTGTGTGATAGTGTGTCCAGGAGCTCCTTGCTCATCCAGGCAGGTCTCCTAGCATTCTTTCCTGCCTTCCTCTTTGTCGGTATACTTTGGTCCTGGACACGGAGAAGGTGATACTTGAATACTGACCAGCTGTTGTGGGCCCCTCTTCCCTCTAGGGTTCTGTCTCATGGTACTTTGGCCAGCAAATCCGTGAAACGATCAAAGTCTGCATGCCCAAAGTTCAGGGTCGTAAGCTTGGAATACATCCTCTTAAATGCCCTGATGATCTTAAATTCTACTGCTTCATGGTCACTGCAGCCAAGGTTGTCCCTGAGCCTCATGTTGGTCACCAGCCCTTCCCTATTCATGAGAACAAGGTCCAGCATAGCACCTTTTCTTGTTGATTCCTCTACCATTTTGAGGAGGAAGTTTTCATCTATGTATTCCAGGAACATCCTGGATTGCTGGTGCCTTACTGCATTGGCCCTCCAGCAGATGTCAGAGTGGTTGAAATCCCCTACAAGGACCAGGGCCTGTGAATGCGAAGTCACTTCTATCTGCCTGTGGAGGGCCTCATCTGCTTGGTTCTGCTGGTCAGGTGGCCTGTAGCAGACCTCTACTGTACCTGACCTTCCCTAGTCTTCCTTTTAATCTTAACCCATATGCTCTCAGCCAGCTCATCGTCCTTCCCCAGGTGGAGCTCCATTGATTCCAGCTGGTCACTGATGTAGAGGGCAACACCTCTTCCCCTCCTTCTCTGCCTGTCCTTCGTAAAGAGCTTGTACCCATCTATCCCTACATTCCAGTCATGGGAATCATCCCACCAAGTTTCAGTAGCAGCCACTATGTCATGGCTTTCCAGCAGCACAATGGCCCTTAATTCATCCTGTTTATTTCCCAAGCTGCGTGCATTCGTGTAGAGGCACTTCAGCTGGGCTGGCCGTCTCACCCTCTTATGCGAATCGCCCTTGGTTCCCTTGGGGTGTCTCAGTGCATCGTCCCTGGCTTGCCTCAGGGCAACAAGTTGAAAGCCCTTGCTAGCACTCCGTCCCTCTGCCCCTGGTGTGCTGCCCCACTGCTTGTCACAGGCAAGCATTTTCTATGGTATATGAGCATTTTCTAAGACAGAGGACGTTATTGAAGACGGAAATGTCATTTCTAACAAAATTATTAAGTGGAACAAGAGTAAGGAAAAAACAAGACATTTTTCTTTAAAAAAGGAATAAATGTAGTTGATGGACAGTAAAATAATGAAAGAGGTGGGGGAATTTAAGAATTTTTGTTCTTTAAAAAAATCATTCCCTCCCAAAATAAACTTGTTTATTTATTGTTGGTTTTAGAGAGTTTAACTGTGAATTTTTTTAAGCTTACAGTTTAGCTTTTAAATTAAAATCATAGCTAATATCAGTTGTAAGCATGCACTGTTAAAGCTCTTAATCATGAATTAAAAGAAAAAGATAATTAGAAAAGAGTGGATGATGTTTCAAAGTTTTAGTGAAACCTCCTTCTGATATTACTGTTGAATTTTTATGGATAGGATGCCTATGCTTAAAGGCCTCTGTGCTCCTAAAAATAACAATTAAAAACATATATGATGTCTTAAAACCAAAGACAAGGGAAGCTAATATTATTAAAAATGATGTGGTCACCAATAAAATTTCCCCTCTAATGGCACAGATTAAAATTTTGCTACATATAAGAGGCAGCTCACTATTCAGATGCCAACAGCCTCCCTGAAAACCATGGGAAACAGTTCAATGCTACGTTTTTGTCTCCACTCCCAATTACGCTCCAAAGCACATGCTTGTACATGTAAGCACACTTAGTTTTTCCTTCTATTCCACAAGGTACCAGCAAAGCTAGCCTCTTTCTGCTTCTGTGACCTTCACTGGCTAGCAGAAGTCACAAACCATTTGGTCACCCAGCTCGAAAATTGAAGGTCCTTCAGAAATGTCCAGCCCCTCAGTTTCCTCGAAAATACCACTGCTTTTTTCACTTGACACGTTGGTCTGTTGAGAGCTGTGAGTGGAGGTCAGGTTGATTGCTTCTGCTTTGCAGACCAGGCTATGGGATAAGGACAGAGATGCTCAGTTTTGCTGTTTTGTTCAGACTAGAGATGGCTCCATGTCTATTTCCCTAGAAGAAGTTAATGAACAGTAGAAACGTATTCTTTCTCCTGTCTCAGTGGAGAGGAAAAGTAACAAGAGATTTTTCACAGGTACCTTCTCTGTTTTGTAGCATTTCTGCTCCTGGACAATATCTGGAACTTTATTATTGTAGGAATATAAGGAATATAAGGAATATATAATAATACCACTGTCTTCATTGCCACAAAATAGCTAGCTTCTGCTCTCAGCTCAGCATTCTGAATAGTATAAAGGGTGATGAATCAGTGATGTGTGGGTTTGAATTTTTTTTTTTTTCAATTCTTTTTAAATCATAGCAAAGTAAAAAGTACCCAGAATTGTTGCCAATAATGGAATTGCATTAGCCAATGAGCATTTACACAAGGTGCAATGGGAGCATGAGAAGCGAGGTGAACAATAAAGAGAGGAAAAGGATATTTGGAGCTCTTAATGCAGAGGAGGAGAAAGCGAAAGGGTTAGGAAGGCAGTCCTTGGCAGCCTTATAGAAGTGAAGGAATTACCAAAGAAATACAGAGCTTTATGGGGTTTTATAGTCTTGACCTTTGGGACTTCTTTTTTTCTTTAGTGAATTCATTGAGGTACTGTATAATCTAACCTAGTTAGGCACTTCTAAACAAAAAAGATTTTAAGTACTTTTGACTTGTAAAATTTATCAGATTTCTAAATGCAGTTGATGGTGTTTTGAAAAATACTACTGGCAATTTTTAGCTAGCACAACTGCAACTTCAGGCCTTCTGGATGTTACTCACTGCTTTTCACATGTGGAAACAATTGTAGCATCCCAGACAGCAGCATTTTTTTTTTAAAATGCCCGTAAATTTTAGTGACTGCCAGCTAAGGGATGCTAATGACAGTTTTTGTACATTTTTTTTATTCTTTCACTTTCTCTTTTGTAGATTTTTGAAAACCTGTAGTGGTTCCAGTCGGAAAAGAAGCTACATTTAAAAATTCAGTGGTTTTTTTTTTTATTTCTTACTAAAGGAAATGTAAGAAATTTAACTCTGCATTAGCAAAACTTTGAAGTAACTTTTCATTATTGGAGATAATGTGCTTCAAATCCTAGGACCATTTTCAGGAAAGAATGTTTCTGTCACAAGTTTACTCCGTTAAAAAATAAAAAAGATTCCATCACAAAGATCTAAAAACATAAATTAAGATTTCAGCATGCTGGCTTGTACTTCATATGCAAAAGAGATAAATAAATTAGTTAAAGGATGACATAAGAGAGAAGAAAGGAAACTCTTGACTTAAAAGCAAAAACTCCAGAGTAGAATCGTCAAGAAGTATGACAAGCCTAAGACTATAATGGTAGAAGAAAACTGAAAGATGTAGATGAGGATAGCTTCAAGAGGAGTTCTGATAATAACAAGAGCTTGAATTTCTTGGGATTTGAAACTGGTAACCCAAACTCAGAAAGAAAGAAACAGTTTGGGCAGAATAGAAGATGGCATTCTAAGCAAGATCTTGCTAAGACCTAAGTGTGAGGACTCTCTAGTAACAGGATTTATACAACAGGAGGCACATTGAGGCAGTGGAACTGCTTTGGTTTGATTTTCAAATACTAGCTAGGATACATGCAATTCTGCATGTTGTGATGCTTTGATTGTCATCATGTAAAGGAGTTATACATAAGAGCAGTATCAACAGGAGAGTTCTACGTGGCAGATGTATATTATAGTAATTTGCATGGCAGAATCGAGATGTCAAAGAGGAGCTTGTTCCATAGACCTAAACACCAGATGGGAAAGATCCTCTAGATTGGCCTCTCACCCAACAAATCACATAGAGTTTTTGTTCATGTAGTCTTTTGACTGTAACCAAGAATGCTGGTGTCTGAATAATGAAAAGACGATATGGAAGTGTTTCTGTATATAGGTAGAGTTTAGGTGATGAGAATTTATTTCAGTCACCTTAAATATTTAGCATCCAAAAACAGCAACAAAAGTTCCTCTTTTAAAAGAAATGACAGAATGTGTTCAGAAAAATTCAAACTGTTTGTCAGTTCAAGAGGAATCATTGTTTCTGAGATTGTGCATTGTATAACAGCAGGGAAATGATTTCAGGGCAATCAGTCATCTGAAAATAAAAAATCCTGATTGCTCAGGTTTCAAAACCTTAACTATTTATGACATCAAGATACATATTTAATGAATTATTGTATCACGCTATTACATCTCCCACAAAAGTAATTTAGCAGTAAAATCTTTTCTAATGTGTTGTAGTCGGTAACTTAATGATCAAAGAAACCAACATTTTCTTTTATAAACTTAATACAGATTTGGGAGAATGATGAAAGAGGAATGATTTCGTTTGGCGTGACATCAATGAACATACAAGAGTTTCAGTAAATGTTACGACTCTGTAAGGGACAGGAATTATTACAAACATGAACATTAGAAATATAATACTTTGACTGAAGAAAATAAGGGCATGAAATGAAAATGATAAAATGTTCTTTATATGAGGGGTGACCTTATTACTCTCTGCAGCTTCCTGAGGAGAGGAAGTAGAGAGAGAGGTGCCGATCTCCCTGGTATCCACTGACAGGATGTGTGAGAATGATTCAAATATACCAGGGGAGGTTTAGATGGTGTTAGGAAGCATTTCTTTACCAAGAAGGTGGTCAAACACTGGAACAGACTTCCTAGAGTGATGGTTGATGCTCCAAGCCTTTCAGTGTTTTAAGAAGCATGTGGACAATGCCCTTAACAACATGCTTTAACTTTTGATCAGCCCTGAATTCGTCAGGCATTTGGACTAGATAATCATTGCATGTCCCTTCCAACTGAAATCTATTCTATTAGATTCGATTCAATTTGATTCAATTCAATTTGATTCAATTCTAAAGTGAAAAAACCCCACCCAAAACTGAAGATTTTAAAATGTAATTGTAAACAAAACTATAAAATAAATGCATTACTTACTTCAGTTCTAGCCTATTTTTAGAGTTTTGCACAGCATTGACTCTACAAGCAAAGGGATGTTCCTTGTCTGCCTTATATATAGACAAACAGCAGGGAAGAAAAGGCAGTGAAATTGCTATAGGCTGGGAGCAAAACCTGCAGTTTTAAAAATTATTGCAAGTATAAAAAGAAAGTGATGAACTGACCAGTATGGCCCGAGGAGCCCCTATAACAACATAGGCCTTGTCAGAGGAATTGGGAGTTAAACCTATTTGCTTTAGAGCATAACAGAGTTTGTTGTAGTTTTTAGTGTAATTTTATGAAAAAAATTTCATTATATCAGTGGTAAATTTCTTTGTTCCAGGCAGAGTTGGAAGGATACAAGAAAGTGAAAAACTGTAGAAAATTGTTTGTTTTTTTTTCCCTTCTGTTATAGTTAGGAAAGGAGGGGAGCATTTCGTCCCTTGGCACTAGCCCTTGTCAGTGTAAGGAAGTTTTCCGTGATTTTCTGGGGAATGGGCTACTAGAGAGGAAAAGGAAGTATTTGTGCTCAAGCACACAGGAACCTCACACATAAGGCTATGCCTGAAAGAGTAAGGGACACCCTCAACTAAACCTACCCTGACCGTAGGATAGCCACCTTTATGGTATTTTTGCTTTACCTTCTCTGTTTCTGTTTGTGAGATGTATTGAGTTTATTTATTTCCCATTTGCAGTGTATTAACCAAATGCTTGCTTAAGCTGACAGAGTGCTTACGTTATTTTCGTGTCATGAGAGGCATACTGGACTACCAGGGGCAAGAATGGGAGAATTATAAAGGTGAAGAGGGAAGAACTAGGTATCACAATTAGTAGCTTAACGAAGTAAATGTCAAAGCTAAAAGGCAGCACTCCCTGAGACAAATAAGGTCACTGATGTGATTCAGTGCCTGTAAAGAGAATGGGAGATCTTACCTTTCACATTCTTTCTCCTTTTCTAGGACTATTTCATTTCACTAGGGAATAAGGAAGAAGATCAGGGGTAGGCTGGATCTGGGAGGAGGCTGAAGGTCAGATCTGAGCTATTGGTCTTCTGCTGAGGAGCCATTTAATTGTACACTGGATCCAATGAGATACATCCTGTGAGGGGAAAGAGCATAAGGTTGCCCCTTCTCCACTGTTAAATTAATAAAGTAGTGACCTGTGGAGAAAATCCATTTCTGTGCCCATCTTTAAGTCCCTTGAGTATCCTGATTAAATAATCCCACTGTATCAAAGCCTTCAGACTAGTTGAGTCATTGCTTGTGTTTGAACTGCAGCACTTCTTTCCTTCAAATACACTCTTAACCTGACTTAGTAAAAGTCCTGAAGTTATTGATGCTACTTAATAGCTGTAGATATAAATAAAAAAGCAGTATCTCACACCACTCATACAAATAATAACATTTCAAGCTGCCTAATGCTACCCACCAAAGAGCTATCAATCATGTTTGCTCCGAAGAAGATAGTGCTTGAGGGCTGTTGAGCATGCTGGCTGTAGCATGAGTGGGAGAGCACATAAAGGATTCCTGTGTTCCTTTGGATGCAAAAATGAAATAGTCTTTCAGGAAAGAGAGAGTTGGATGAGTACTGCTGTTTCTCAAATGCTGACAGATTTTTGCTCATCATTGGACTCGGTCCCCGTGCACAGAGGAAAATGGGTTGTAGAAAAAAATGAATGTGGTACACAAGAGAAACAAAATACACCAGGATTATAGGAATTGGTAATAAGAGGACTGAATATGTAAAAAAAAAGTAATAGAAACATAGAGAAACTCAGATAATATTTTAGAAAGTTTTAACTGATTATGGTAGTAATCAGTCAAGATGGATGAAACAAGGCCACTTCCTATAAGAATAAAAATATTGTCTTACTATCTGCATGTATTCTGTTTTTAGGATTTTTTTCCTTTTCTCCATGATTTAAAGCAAAAGTGTTCATGCTTTTATGTTTTTTTTATGTTATGTAGTCACGAGGCATCTCTGTTAGCAAAGGAGAGTTTGCAAATGAGATGGACCATTAATATTTTCCTTGGTGATTTTGCTGGCATTTCTAAATAACTTTTTTTAGAGAAAAGGTATGTTAAAAATAAACTGCTTCATGGCTTACCCTTTTTGCAAGGGTATATTAAAGACCAAACAAAACCTTCACTTCTGTGGTTTCAGATGAATCAATTCTGGCAATGTCATTTTGATTAGGACTGTGCTCCTGAGATGGATCTGCCAACCATCCCTATTTGTCATGCTTTCATCTGCAGTTTTGGAGTGTGTGAACTGTGTGTTTCAAGGGTGCAGCTAGCAGAGCTCAGCTACTATGGGAGTCTGCAGCCCACACTGGAGCCAGCATGGAGGGAAAACACTGAAGTAGGCATGGTTTCAGCATGTGTTCCTCAAAAGGGAGGTGGTGCTGATCTCTTCTCCCTGATATCCAGTGATAGGATGCATGGGAATGATGCAAAACTGTATTGGGGAAGTTTAAACTTGACATTAGGAAGCATTTCCTTACTGTGAGGTTGATCAAACACTGGAATGGGCTTCCTAGAGAGGTGGTAGATGCTCCAAGCCTGTTAGTATTTAAGAGGTATTTCAGCAATGCCCTTACTAACATGCTTTAACTTTTGGTCATCATTCAGGCCTTTGGACTAAATGATCTTTGTGGGTCCCTTCCAACTGAAAAAAAAAAATACTTTTCTATTCTATTCTAAGACTAACTCCTTTTACTCTGCAGCTCTGCTCCTGTTGAGTTACACTTCTTGATGTTGCAGGCATTGCCCTTAACCACTAAAAATATTTCTTCCACCCAAAGAAATAGATTACTTGAATTGTTTAATGGCAATTTATGTTTACTTCAACCAGAATTAAGAAATAAAATACCACAAGAAGCTGACACTGAGGACTGATCCTCCAGGTTGCAGAGAAGCATCCCATTGTCCTTGTGAATGTGCAGTCTGCCTTTAAGCATAAAAACTGGAACCAAATAATTTATTTCCCTTGAACAAAATATATTGAGATACTGCTCACTGTATCCAAGATTAATATCATTCATAACATTGGATGATTTGATATATTGATTTTTTTGATAAAAATGTATGTAAGCGTATAATATAAATTTCTCCATATTATTGTTAAGTGGCCAGTATTAAGTTCTATGGAGTTATATTTTGCTTAATTGCATAAATTAGGATGTGTGAGATCAACTCATTTTAAACTTTGAATTGCCAGCAAGTTTGCAGCTATTTTTTCTTTCCTTGTTCTGACCTCTGATTATCAAATAATGGGCTATGACCCATCTTTTGTGCAATACATGATCATATCCTATCAGATACTCCCTGAAGTGTCTGGAGTGCAAATCTCATTTTATTTGTATTAAAAACAGTAGGGAATCTCAAATCAGCTCACTAAATAGCTTTTCTGCAACACCTTATTAAGAAAGTGAAAACTAATATAATTGCCATTTTGCTGTTTCAAATGCGTTAAATCTGGCAGCAGCTGAATTCTGAGCTTACATTGTTTCTACCCAAAGGACGTTTGAAGGTGAAATGAGAATAAACTGTATTTTATTAAAAATTGTATTAAATTAACTGGAATGTGTGTCTCGGGGAGCTGTGTTTGGCTTTGCACACAATACTCAAGATCTGATGGGAGAAAAGGAATTGATTAATTAGAAGTAAATGTTTAAGACCTTTAAATAAATCTAAAGTTTGATGATTTACAGTTTAAGAAAAACTGCAGCGCACACTTAGCAGTTTTGAGATTAATTTCAGATACAGCCAGAATTCTTCCTGTAAACAAATCAATGTATAACGTTATTATTCACAGATCTGTTCTGTACCTGCTTTTCGTTCTTTGTCAAGTGATCTGATAGGAAGCAGAATTAAGAATACCCTTGGGCCAGTCACTTTATCTCTGTATGCTTATGTTTATCTTCTGTGTTAAGTTTTGACAAGGTTTTTCTGTCCTTTTTAAGTGTTGTTAGCTCCAGAGAGGAGTATCAGTTGAGCTGTGCACAGCTGTGGTGTTGGGCAGACTACAGGCTCAGTGCAGTAGTTGAATAATACGGGTATTTTTAAAAAAATGTTGTTCAGTTTCTTTAATGCATCTAAGAGTTGTCAGTTTTATAAATGGTATTTTTGAAAGAAAAAGATAACATTAAAATGTACGGGTTGGTGGAGAGGTATTTGTCTTGTAAGTGCAAGCAGCAAGAATACTCAATATTCCATGAATATCAAGATCTTGATTCTGCATTTGTTCTGGTTATGGAAGGACTTGGCATTAACTTAAATATTTGTTTTAAAATTATGGGTTTGTAAAGTATGTAAGTGAGTATTTACCAGGACATCTTCAGCTGTAAAATAACAGTTGCTTTTGGCAGTTATGTTTGAAGTGTTCATTCCTCACAATCTGAAAAATTCATGGTGGTTTATTATCACATTCTACTTCTCTTTCTCTTATTTGGCTACTATTATAAATCTACCTGCAAAGACAGTGAAGTTTATGTATGTGCAGAATTTACATCCAAACAGTCAGGATTTACCAAGACTGGACAACATGAAACTAAATGTGTAAATTAGAACTGGGTACACTGAAAAATAATTTAATAATTCATTTCATTGTGCCTGAAAGAGAACAGAAGTATTATTTAAGGGATCACTATAAAGAGTAGGAGAAGAAGATCTGGTTTTTTGTTCAGTATTGCTGCCAAATACAATTTACACTCTTATTTCAGCACAGAAATCTTTCAGAAATTTAAATTTAATTAACCTTGATAATTATTTGAAAAATGAAAAATGGAAATTACTTTTCTGAAAATTTTATTGATAGATCAGCATGGAAGCATATATCATGCAGTGCCTGATAACTTTTTAATATTAGTTTTTGTTATTTTGAAAATGAAATTCACAAACGAGTATAATTCCCTTCTTCCCACCAGGCAAATCAGTTCTAGAGTACTGAATGTAATAGAAAATACTACCTTTGATTTGACTTGAAGTGAGTTTTATGTTCCTGTGTAAAAAGCATCTGCATGAGTGAAAGTATTGTCACAGTGTATAAAGAGATACCATTTGTGTGGTATATGTAGATAGCTGCTGTATATACATGTACACTCATATGCTCACACAAATGCATTGGTTTTGTATAAAATTACTCTATGATTTTAAATTAATTCATCATTAAATGATGTTAATAAAGCCCAAGATGCTCACCACTTCCCAAGAAACACTCTATGCCTTTGAGACTGGAGTTCACTATGAAATAGTCAACAAACAAGGAATCACCTGTACTGGGATAATTACAGCATCAAATGCACCAGGGCTACAATCCATTCAAAGTCCTTCAGCCGCTTGACTGGGCTTTGCATTAAGTTTCTTTTTTTGGCACGTATTTGTTTCTAGTATTCCATTATATACCTGTCAATCTAGGGCATCAAGAATGGTAGACATTAGTCACCTGTTAGGAAATCTCTTTTTAACATCTTTTCTTACATCTATGCTGTGAAGAGGAGGAAAACACAAATTGGCTTGTAGGAATTAAAAAATACATGCATTGAAAGGTTCTTCTATATCATGAAGTATTTATTGTGCTTCTTACCATTTTATGTCTGAAAGAAATAACACAGTTTGACAAAAGAGTCATGTTTTTGGTGCTTCATGTTTCTCGTGTGGTAGCAAATGAAAAATTCATAAAGTCCACAAGAAAAATATTGAGGGTCAGTAGTGCAGGTTACAGTATATATATAGGTACATAATGCACAGTGCCTATAAAATCTGCCAGTTTAGTTGTCTGGAAAGCCTGTGAAAAAATGCAATAAAATGAAGCATGATACAAATACTCAGCGAACATATGCAACTTTGAAAGATTTTTACAGTAGTCTGAATGTGTCTGGCAAGATTTGTTTCTGGCATTTTTTTTTGTTTGTTTTAACCTACTACTATTGTTATTGTTGAAATAATAATTATTTCGGTTTTATTATGTTTTATACATGAATTTCGTTTCTCAGTTTGCTTTTCTTTCCCCCCATTTAAGATTCCAGAGGCTTATTTTATTAGAGATCCTCATACTTTCCTCCTTACAAAGGACTTTATTAAGGTATATATGTTCTTTTTAGTGAAATAAAAAAAAAAAAAAAAAGCTCTCTCAAGACCCGACCTGCATGTCCTCACAGGTTAACATTTTCACATATAACGCCAGTTACTGGAAATGAGAATGGTTAGTTGGTTAACTGAAGCATGCTTGAAAGGAGAAGCAAAGCTTGTCTACAAAATACTAACACTTGGATGAGTCTGCAGCCTGGGAGGAGAGCACCGGGTGAATTTTCTGGACTTTTTTCATGGCTGACTTGGGATATGCCTGCATTGTCACACAGTGTGTTGACCTCTCTCCTTGATGCATATTGCTCATGACAGTCCCTCTCCCTTGCCCGCAGGCCATGGAGGCGCAGATACAGAACTTTGGACAGACGCCATCGCAGTTGCTCATTGAGCCCCATCCACCTCGGAGCTCTGCCATGCACCTGGTGAGACATAACTGCTGGCTGGGAATGCATTCCCTTTGAACCTGAGGATCCTTTGTAGGTCATAAAGTACCCATTAAGCAACACTTCTAATGCCCTCCTTGCCCACGCAGCCGGACTTTCTCCTGGCAGCAATGTCTCGCAGTGCCCTAGCAGAGCAAGGTGGAGGTTTGAATAGCTTTAGCTTCCTATAGTCCTGGCTTTTCCTGTGTAATATTGTACAAAAAGGCCCTATCTTCATAAATATACACTTGATAAATATATATTTACATTCTTATTTCTGCAAGTAGTCAAAATGACTGCAGGCTTTTCTTAGAGTGAGCATGTTGTTTTGTTTTAAAGGATGCATTGTTAGGGGCTGATTTATGAACAATGCCTGCTTGATAAAAATGAAATAGTAGAGTTCAAATACTTCTGGAATCCTCCAGCCTCTTCCCCAGGGAGAATACAATGTATATTTTGAATTTCAATTTCAACTCCAAAATGCATTCTTCTTTGTGCTTCTTGCAAAGAATTATGTGAACGAGATAGAACTCGGTGCATTTCCATGCCTTGGATTAAATGCTTAAAACTAGGTATTTTCTTTTAAATTTTGTAAATTGACAGTAATACTTGTAGTGGTTTTAATCATTTCTATCTATCTATAAGGAAATCACTCTATCTACTTGTAGACTATGAAAGTGAAAATTGATCTGTAAGAGTTACCTGTGTTATTTTAAGCAACGCATAGATCTCAAATGTACATAATATTTATATTCTTAAGATACAGATACTATATTTTTAATAATAATTTAAAATGATAAGTAGAAAGGATTATTTGAACTTCTAGAAATAATTCTACTTTTTTTTGTAACAGTGGTTGAAAAAAATACAGCATTAAAACCAGTACTTAATAATAGTATTATTGTCCATGTACAAAAACCTATGTCACTTGTAGAATCATCAAACAGTTTTATAATTAACTTATAGATTCCCTAATAAGTATATGCTTTACATAGAATTAAATTGTCCATATTTGGAAGTGCTATGTTTCATATAGGGGATTCATTATGAAAAATGAAATATATGTGAGTTTTTGAATCCCTCTTGAAATTTCTTTTTTTCAGCTATTGTAGTTTATAGCATTTCTATTTATGATGTATTAATTGATTAACTCGACTCATATCTCTATTGCATGAATATTAACTGCCGTATAATTTTACATTTTATTGTACATTAATTAATGCTAATGGTCACTTTGCGCCCTGCAACGATAACCCTTACTGTACCTATTCTCTACTTGCCCTCGTGTAATGATCCGATAATAGCTTCTGATCTTGCTCTCCTCCATCACTAGTGTAGATGCGCAGGTAGTGTTGTTTTCCCTGTATGTGCACACGCTTGCCTGCTCTTTTTTAACCTCGTTTTCCCTCAGACCTCCTCACTAATTGTGTTATCCCTTCTGTTTTCTTCTGCTCTCTTCTCCTTTCTACTCAACAGTGTTTCCTTCCACAGAGCCCCCTCATGTTTAAAGATCAGATGCAGCAAGATGTCATCATGGTGCTGAAGTTCCCATCAAATTCCCCCGTTACACACGTGGCAGCCAACACACTGCCTCACCTGACCATTCCTGCTGTGGTGACCGTCACTTGCAGCAGGTTGTTTGCAGTCAATCGGTGGCACAACACAGTAGGTAGGTTCTCATGGGCATGTTTCATTCAAATTTGAAGACCTTAACAGTGCACCTTTAATTTCGAGTGCAGTTTAGCTAGATGTGGGTTAATCTCACTCACCTGCCTGTACGCAAAAAATGTACTGTTTTTTTCTGGTTTGTGTCAAATAATCAAAGCTTGTGTTTTCTCTGGTGCCATTCCTAGAATCACTCTCCCTAACAGCAGCACATCACCATGGCAGCCAATCGATTTGTGGTTACATCAGGATCAGCCTTTGATATAATGCTTTTCAGGAGAGCGCTGCAGTTCTTGACACAGCCAATATTAATATGTCCCAGGTTTCAGGAATACCTGCTGGCATGCTAGACAGCATACATCACTGTCTCCTGATTGAGAGAGATTTCAGGTCTGTCCAGGATCTTGTCATAAGCCTTCCCCTGGGTCATCATTAGATAATGGGGTACCCTATGCAAGCCTAAGCAGCACAACACCAAACTATTATGCAGAGAAGTATCCTCATTCAGTCTTAAAAGCCCATCCAACAAGGTCAGCCCCTCTGCTCACCTCTCCATATTGATGCTAGTACTGTCCCGTGTCCTCACCTGGAGATGTAGGTGCTGAGGTTGTCCCAGGCATTACTAAGTAAGTGGTGGGACCGTGAGGTACATGAGGGAATCGACAGGACTAATCTATGGTAGCTTCCCGCTGTGATAGCTTGCAGTATCTGGAAACATTGGAAGGTTTCCTACCACCTGGGAAAAGCAGGAAAGTACCTGGTATTTGAGAATGTGACTCAATAGCTGGCTCAGGAACTTTGTAGGAACTAGGCAAAAAAAGAAAACTCCTCCACTCTTTACACACAGGAGGAACCCCTGGAAAGGAGTAGGCCCTCCTGGAGAAGGATTTGTGATATGTAGGTTCGAGGTCTACCTCCAGTAGACGTAAAGAGACTGTAGGTAACCTAGGAATTTCACTGGCTTAAATGTCAACATACCCTCAATGAGTAAATTAAGTCAGGTAAAATAGATCCCACCTCTTTTGCACGAGGGTGGCCAAAGACTGCTGTTACAAGCAATAATTAGAAGAATGAATGGGAATTCCCCTATAGGCATGCATTGGAGGAAGTGTCGGAGCATGTAAAGTTAATATCACTCTGAATTCTTGAATAGTAATACAAGGTTTAATATTGTGTTTATTCTGAACATTTACATAATGTTAATATGAATATTAAATTTCGTGTGTATTCAGAATGTACCTCTTTTCTGCTTACAAACAAACTGCACAGTGTTTTAGAGAATACAACAGGAACAGAACAGGTTATCTGACAACCTCTCACAAATCCATGCATTTATGGTACTCTATCAGGTGTAACTGCATTAGATGTAAGAATGTTTTGCCCATTTCTTTAAAATGAAAGCAAAAACATTTAGAGGGAAATAAAAAAGGGGAAAAAAATATATTTTGTGACAGTGTCCTCAGTGGAAGAGCCCAATGTCAGAAATGATTCAGAGGTACAGAAACTGTCCTGTGGTATTTTAATACTCTCTTGACTAACATTGGTTGACTAATTCTTCATTATTTCCCCTGGATCTTTCAGGGATGCTGCCCAAGTGCTCTGTCCTCCTCATCATTCAACCTCCTCCATTTGAGGAGATTTGTTTAGTCCTCAAGTACTACTTTCTCGTCCAGACTGTCAAGTGAAGGGAAGCCAAAATTCCTATCCGTACTTTACTGTGAAGGAGTCAAGATCACTAATATTGCAGTATCCTGGATTTCAAGGGTTTCCTTAATGACTGTTGTTTCAAGTCATCTAGTTTTGTAGAAGTCATGTTGGCCTTCATGATGCATGTGGCTGTTAGGTTTTAGTTTTTCATAGATGCCTTTGTAAAAAAGTCATGTTGCAAACATGCAGAATTCATGTTGTGAACCACGCATGAACTAAATTTCACACCATTTGAATACTTCTGGTGTAAATCTCAGAGCAATGCTTTCTGAATATATTATAATGGGAAGAGACAGGAAAACAAAACTGTTTGGAGAATCAAAATTCATTCTGATGGCTTTCTTAGCTTATATATTCTGCCTGGAAATGTCTTTTATTTTGCAAGGGCTAACCCAAGACAGGATATCAATTTCCTACTGTTACCATAATATTATTTCAATAAATCACAACTCTAGTGTAAAGGATATTTTCATCCACGTAAATGTGCTCACAGACCACTTCTACTTTTGTGGGATTTATGTAGAGCTTTAGAATTTACTCACAGTAGAAAGCATTTGCATAGTCATCTCACAATAGAAGCAAACGAATCTAAGTTAATACCAGTAAAGATCTGGCCCAAACTGGGTTGGTTTTGAAAGAAGAGAGAGAAAGGAGGGAAGGAGAAGGTCTCAGAGTAGTGTTTTTCAGAAGATGGCAGGGCCAGCCGTAGATCCTGTTTTCTTTTACCTCCTCCAGTTGTCGATTGCAGTAGTAGAAAATGGAGTTTATTCTCCAGAGTTCTGTATCTCCTCTTATGGAGGACATACTTATGCAACATGGCAGTTCCTCATAAAAGTTGTGGGTTTAGTAGTGACTGTTGTGATTTATATGCTAGGGAAGGTGCTCAGAAGAGCCAAAGCAATGCATGAGAGCAGGTAGCACTAAATATGCAGCCACTGATGCACATTTGAACAGCTTAAGGGCTACTCGGGATAGAACTAGTAGAAAAAATTGTGGCAAATTTACTGTAGCTCACGATTTCTGAGCTAAAAATTCTAGATAAATCCATTAAAACGTCCAACTTTCTGTCACAGGTTTCCATATGTAAGAAACTCATAACAATATTTAATCTCTTTATTTTTCTTTTCTGTGCCATCATAAGTTCTCAGTGCTCAAAATTTTAAAGGAGTTATTTAAGGAATGTTTGTGGCTGCAGAAATCATGATGAAATTAGCTCTCATAGAGTTAGTTACTATTGTATAACGGAAGAATTATCAAATGCATATTTGTGTAGCACAGAGACAGGAATCTTAAAAGATTCATAGAACAGGTAATAGTAAAAAATTACCTTTTTTATCTATATAATAATCTAATAATGCAGTTTTAAACTTAGAGAACCATATACAAAATGTAGACAATAAGGTTCCTATGTGCTTTATTCTTCCTTTCATCTGTAGGTCTTCGTGGAGCCCCAGGTTATTCTTTGGATCAAGCTCATCATCTTCCAATTGAAATGGATCCATTGATTGGTATGTCAAGATGAAAATGTAGCGATATGTTTGAAAATGGCATTTTCAAGAGTTATTGATTAAGCTATATTTGTATATTATGCTTCATTTAACACAGAAGATAGGAAAATATTTATTCTTGTCAGTCCTGGAGAACTGAAAGCATTAGCTATTGGGGCTGAATGAATTACATGAGTGCTATTTGTTATTAACATCACCAGCAATTGGTATTTAAGAAGCAACCAATTAAGTCAGTTACATTGTCAGCCCATATCTATAATTCTGTTCCCTTATCAGGTCACATTGGTAAAATAAAATGTGAGAATCTGATAGAGTTCACATATTTTCATTTCTTACCACCAGCACTATATATATCAGTGCAGATGCAGATCTGTTTTGATTCAATTTATGGTTTGGATTGTCTTAGTTGGCATTGCTAAATTAATGAAGAAAAGACTGGGTTTTAAACTGATGCATGATTCTATTTTTAAATCAAAAATATTTGAGAAAGTCGAGTATTTTGAGAAATAGAGACAATTTTGCAGCATTGATGAGAAAAAAATGCATTTTTAAACATCTCCAGATGAAAAGTTCCATTTTCATCTCTGTCAATATTCGCGGTTGAAAGATTTAGATACAAGTACCTCAGGAGACTTAGCTTTCTCATTCTGCATGCTTCGTTTGCTCATATAATGACACTGATTTTCTCTTCAGATTTTCCTCTCAAAATCTAGGGCAGAATTATTGTACCCACCTGTTCTGGAAATTTGAATAATTTGTTATTCGTTATATTTTAGTGCATGGACATAGAAGATCTGATAATACAAATATGTGTTCTTGGAATGTATATAAACATGGTATTAACTTTTACAAGCAAATTTAAAATATGGTCTTTTTTTCAGTTGAGTCTCTTGACTTCATGCAGTTGTGAACAATTTAAGTAGAAAACCCAAAAATAGGGAGAACAGAAATTTCAGTGCGTTGTCGTGTTCCTATGTTAGGAGAAACATGTCTTTCAGAGTGAGTTTTATCTCACCTAACTTCAATTAGCTGAAGTTAGTTGTCAAGATTGCCTCCATAGCTACTGTAGAAAGAGAAACCATCCTCTGGAGTTGTCTGACACTTAGACAGGTATTACAGCATGACATGACTTGCCATGTGAAGCGATATCTCTCTCTTCAGTGAGTATAGAGGGCGCATAGATAATTAACTTAGATTATGTACTGAACTTTTAGAAAGTTGATATTAGCTGAGAGGGAACACACCTTTATTGTATTGCCAAATCCCGCTTGTTGTATCACAGGAATCAAAAAGCATGTTAGGTGGTTACTCCAAGTCCTTCTTAACAGCTCCGTTTGATAGTTAGGGTGGTGGGATTCTGCACGAACCATTCCTTTTCTCCGTGTCTGGGGGAATTTCCAGGTGGCATTGCCTCTGCCCATGGCCTGGCTCTCTCCCTGAGGAATAGGTGATAAGACAGTGTTGAAAAAGCACATTAGATTTGAATAGCTTCATTGGTTGAATCCTTGCCTCTTTGATCTGGTTAAGCATCTGCAGGTATGGGGGATGTCAAGGTCACATAAGACAAGCTGAGGTATTTTCTACAAGAGAGATACCAACCAGCAAGAATTTACTTGCTGCAGTATTGTTGATGTTGACTTGGCATTTTAAATGGACTTCCGAGACGTTCCCTTAGTTCAGTTTGATTTTGGAGAGTACTTCAGCAGAGCTCTTAAAATATTACCACATATTATGCAGTGCATCAGACTGTTTATAAGAAATTGTCATCTCCTGTAAAATCTTTTGTCTTATTCAAAGGGAAACCAGAAATCTCACGATAATTTTGTATTTCTGACACCCATATAGACAGCTCTAAATGTTCACATTCAGAATGCTTACTCAACAACAAATTCACAGTTCATTGAAAGTTAAATATATTCATTTTCTCGTGTAAGCGGATGACAGGAAGGTGTTTGAATGGCTTACTTGTAAAATGTGTTTTGCATTTTGTTACAGCCAATAACTCTGGTGTGAACAAACGGCAGATCACAGACCTTGTGGATCAGAGCATCCAGATCAATGCACATTGCTTCGTGGTCACAGCAGATAATCGCTACATTCTTATCTGTGGTTTCTGGGACAAGAGCTTTCGAGTTTATTCTACAGAAACAGGTGATTCTAAATACCTGTTTCTTAGGTCACAGTGAATGGTTGCCTTAATATCTAATGCCTGTGCTTACCCCTCCGTAAATGATAAAGGGAAGTTTATAAAATTCTTCTTTATTGTTTGAGCATAATAGCATCAAGATGCTTCTTTTTTTGATAGATAAAGGATGTAAAAGGAAACAAAAAGGCATACAATTTTGTTACTGGTAACTTTTGAAAACCATAATTTTGGTTGATTCTTATGATCAATTCCCTGAATATGGTTACAATATTATCATGGCTGTATTGTTTCTATCTCTATTTTATTCATGTAGTAAGTAAGTAGTTTGCATAGACTGCCACCGGGAACTATTTTGTTTCTTTGTCTGATTGCTAAACCTAATATAATTCATTTTATTGCTAAAAACTGATTGCAATATTAGAAAGAAGGAGGTGATGATCATAGTAAAATCTTAGTTTGACATTAACATAGAACAAATACACATTTTTAATCATTATGGAAAAGTTCATCTCCTGTCTTATAATATCATTCAGGAAATCCACAAGTTGTGTTCTAACACCATTGCTTAAATACTGATGGAGCAGTAACTCCAATTAATATTCAGTGACTGCAGCATTGACTCGATTTTAAGAGATAAGTGTTAAGCTATGGATTGACAGAGTACAGCCCTCAATAGGAACATAAAAAGAGAAAAAATAAGTCTTATCTTTGTGATTTTTTTATTTTGTTGTAACATGTAGTGAACTCTAATTAAGGGACACGAGGCAAAAATTATATTAGCACTGTATATTTGTTAATGATTTAGTTAATGATTTCTAAAAGCTGCAAGTATTTAGCCTGAATTTGTATCACTTTGCACTCCCACCAGGAAAATTAACTCAGATTGTGTTTGGCCACTGGGATGTCGTGACTTGCCTTGCCAGATCAGAGTCGTATATTGGTGGTGATTGCTACATCGTGTCTGGGTCTCGTGATGCTACATTGCTCCTTTGGTACTGGAGTGGCCGACATCATATTATAGGTGACAATCCAAATAGCAGTAAGTATCCTGTAAAAAAAACACCTTCTGGAGAGGTCCTCTGTCACACCTATTCATTTTTAGCATTCCTTCTGTCAGCTTCAGAAGATATTACCAAATATATCGATTACCTCACTTGAAAGTGAGGTTGAAAGTTGGTATAAGAAGAGCACCACATGCTAAGCAATTCGCAGAGTACTAGCCCAAAAACATATTTAAACAGTCCGTGCGTGGTAACAGATAATAGTATGCGAGTAATACTTAAATTTGTAATTACCTTTATCATTTATAGCATCATGTCATCGTAAACTTGAACAAGATGGTTATGACCTTTAAGTGACAGGACATATATCAGTATATTTTGACTTTACTTTCTCCAGAAATATTTTTTTGGCATTTTAACTTACTCCTTTTGTGCTACAGCATGCCATATCAGCTGCTTGCCTTTTCAAAAAAGCAATGTCTCACATGCCACAGAATTAAACAAGTCTCTTTGAGAAAGGTCTTTCTTTAGCAAGCAAACCTTTGGAGAAGCAATGTGACTGAGAAAAAATAGAAAAAAATAAAATGTCAGGAAGAGTTTACATATCGTTTGCACAGGACTAGCTATCAGTGCTTTGCAGAGTGACGGGGACACAATAATAACAATAATAATTAGTAATAATCATAATTTATATGGGAGGGCACTTAAAGCGCTCTACTAATTTGCAAGGTCCCTTCACCCAAGCCAGAAATGTGACCACAGCTAAAGACAAGAGCAACTTTTATCCATATACTGGGGCTGCTTGATATAACACTAAATCCATTTCATGTAAAGCAGTTTTGGAATTCTGATGATTATTTTCAGCACAAGGATATTGCCTCTTTAGATAAACATGGAAGAATCCATTACTATCAGGTTTGATCTCTGGTTCAAGTACTGACTGGAGGCAGTTGTAGACCTGTCAGTTACAGACATCTAAGTAAAAGTATTGCTTCAACTGAATGTCAAGTAGAAAAGTGTTTTATTTGTTACAAAGTAAACATTTTGTTAATTTCACAGCAGCATATTTTTTATTGTGTTTTCATTTTCTTCCATTTATCTGTAAGCAGAGAAAAGGGGACACACATAGAAGCCTCACTTTCTCACTTGACTTTCTTTTGCTTTTATAACAGAGAGAGAATGGAGGGGATAAAAAATAAACTTGTGTTCTCATAACAAATTGTTCTAATTTTTGTGCCAGGGACTTTATAGCACTTAGTTCTCAGACAGAGAGACATTCAGTCTGAAAAGGAATTTAATGTCAGAGCACTCTGTTTAGTTTGACATTATTTTGTTTCTTTGAATGCCTGTGTGATTCATATCAAGTATTAGTGATTTCTATGCTAAGAGTCAGAAAAAATTAAGAGCTTGCTCCTTTCATTAAAGAAAAAATGTAAGACTTTTCCTTTACTTCCTTTGATTATATGGGGCTTGAACAGTCTTGCCATTAAAATCTCCTTACTGGCTGATACAAAGTAGTCCAATTCTTTTGCAGGTAGATTTATTTTAGTTCTGATACCTTTTTTCGGTCATCATAAACATATCTGAATGCAAGAAAGTGGCACTTTTTGGAATCTCAGGTTTAATAACTTCGCTGTGTAACTTTGGAAGTGTCTGCCTTAGAGATCTTTAATTTTATGAGAAGAAAGGATATCAGTCAGGTGACAGAAATCAGAGTAAACAAAGAAAGATTCTATGATTTGCTCTGTTTCTGCCTCTACACAGATAACGCTCTGTTTTGGTGAGGTGAAGGCCTTGTAGTCACGTCAGTGGGAAACTGTGCTGCAGATACTTATGTCCAGGCAAATGTAATATCGCAGGCACAGGTAGCAGAACTCAGGAAGATTAAATACCCAGGTCCACTGTGATAGATTCGAAATATATCGATCAGATTTCTTACTACTCATGTTGAAGATTCATGTTGAGGAAGAGTGATGTCATCACTAGTATTGCTATCTCTGCTCATTGGCCTAAAGTTACCCTGAATATGCTAATTGTGTATTAGTACTGTACTATAATCAGAATTTCACGTGTAGTAAACATCTCCTTATTAACAGCTACTTTGACTTTTCCTTGATATATAAAAGTGATTGTATGTCTGGAGGACCTTCTGCCTTTTAAAACTTCTACAATTACTAATTTTTTCCACCAAGGTAGTGACTCCTAGATTCTGTTCCCTACCATGAATAGACATGATAGCTGTTGTATGACTGATTCCCTGTATACTAATTTTCAGGAGTGAAGCATTCTCAATAATTCTTACGAAATATGTTTGAATTTTTACATAGTTAAAGCCACCGAAGTAGTATCGAAATATTTCCTAGTCTACTCTTCTTCTATACTTACTGGTAGAAGATTAGGATTTACCTTGTAGGAAAAATGGAAGTGAGATGTTCGCTGTAGGTCAAATCCAATTAGTTAACATCTTTAGAATGAATTTCCAGAAAGATGTAGATGATATTTTCAGAAGAAAATAAAAAAAGGAATTAGTTTTTTAGAAGCTGTCATCTGGAGACACAGATAAGATATTTTATACCACAGACTGTAAGAAGGTAAAGAATTCAAAGAAAAATGTCAGGTATAGTAATTATCTGGGTTAGATGCTTGACTTTATAATGATCTTTTAAGCTGAAAGACAGTTAATTATCAATTTCAGCTTCAATGCACCCAATTACCAAAAGGAACTTTAGTTGTTTCAGAAAATGTTAAGGAGGGGAAAAAGCAATCCCCCACTCCTAAACAGTTTATGTAATTTAGCATTTGTATAGAAAAGTGTAGATACCATTTCATTAGAAAACAGCAATCACAGTCATTTATTGTGAAATGCTCTGGGGCAAAAGATTGTCAGAACAAACTCCTTACCAATTTTGCTAAAATTCCATATTCCAGAATCCGTAAGTTAGGTAAAATCTTTGCTAAACCACACATATGTCACCCTAAACTGTCAGACTTGTGTAGAGCCTTCTGCTGAAATACTTGTGCAGGCTTGTGCTCAAGTGACCAGCTCTGTCTATGGGAAACAGAGAACCAGCTCTGGTTTAAAGAGGAGAATGGAGAAAAATTGTGTCATTGATAAGACTGTTGCCAGTGGCTGGTCCAGCTCAGTAGAAAACTTGCCTGTGAGAGCATGGTGAACTTCATTTTATAATTTTAAAATATTTTTTCCAATCAATGACTTTTTAAGTTATCACCTTAGTTCTACAATAAGTATCAAAAAGTTTCTGGTTCAGTTTGCACTTGTCACAATTTCTTGACACTTCTCACAACTGCTGTGAGGAGACTCAAGTTTTAACAGGTTTTAAAAACAATGTTTTCCACGGAGTAGTTTTCAAAAATAGTTTGTAAAAAACCTTCTGGCTAGAAAGTTTTTCCAGGAAGTGGGAGACAAAGTTCTTGGCCTCCAGAGACTGGGAGAATTCAAACCCACATTCCCATATTCACAAGGATATGCTGACTATCAGGCTATAAATTAACGTGGGAAGGGCCCCCTGTGAACCTCCAGCTTTGGTGGAAAGCAAAATTCTTTTCTCTGATCTTGTTTATGGCTCTTACGTGACATGATGATTCGATAGAAATAAATCAAGAAAATCAGGAACCAACAGCAGTATGTAGGGCAAATTTTCTCCCTACTTATACTTTCTCTGGTCCAGCAAAACTCGGTTTCATGGCTGTGCAATGGCTAAGCTCCAATAGCCATAACACAAAATGTCCTTCTCTAGCCTAGACTAGACACTGGTGCCTGGGGATGCTCCTGGAAAGAAGGAGATGTGACATGAATTCCTTTAGGCTGAAGGGCAGATGAGTACAGGTTTTTACATATGTTTGACCCTCCCCTTATTTCTTTATCCTTGCTTAGGTAAGTGCTATTTCGGAAAAACACTGAACTGAACTGAATGAAGCTTAGTCATCTTGCTAGAGTCAGATACCTACTTTCTAAACCAAAATTGCCCATCTGAAATAGGTAATCTGAATCTGCGCCTTATTAAGTTGATGACCACATTATATAAATCTGCTGCAGTTAAGAGAACAGTGAAAAGAATCCATTTTCTCTTAGGAAGACATGGTACATGCAAAGAACATAGTTGGCTTATTTTAATTCTTCAAAGTGATCTGGCAAATGTAAATCTTTGCACTTCTAAGAGATTGAATAGAAAAATTATTGTGATGGAGTTTGACAATTTGTGTGGTTTTGTCTCTTGATGTATAGAGTTTTGTTTTAGCTGAGTGCTGATTTGTATACAAATTTCTTCTCACATAGCAACTGTATTAGTCATCAAAAGGAGCAAAGAGAGTGCATGATATGCCCTGGAGTTCAACATGTATTGTTATAGTTGTTTTATTTTTATATTTTATGACTGCTTTATTGAATGTCTCTTTCAAACAAGTGACTTTGAAAATGAGAATTACCTCTGCATCTTTGAACAGATACCAAAGTGGATGATAGAATTGCAGAAAAGTGAGGGACAGATGCTTTCATCTGAAACAGACACAAATTCAGAAACTAATTTGGAAGTGATAAAAATTAATTTGCACACTTTAATTGGAATCAGACTCCTGCATGAAAGAAGGGAAGGGTAGGCAGCTTGTGCTAAAAGCTGATTGAATTTTTTGTCAGGTAAGTATGTTGGACTTGGCCGCTTATCCTCTTGAGCCTCTCTGCAATATATTACATTCACCCTCTGACTGGTGTTCTTTAAAAGGATCAATGCTATTCCTACTTTGTCCCTAGAGCCTGAAATTTCATTGATCTTGGGACCTGACATTTCTCATTACCTATTGTAGCTTCCAAGAGGATGGCCACAAGGGGTGTGAGAGTTAACCCTGCTTTTTCTAACCAGAACTGTGCTGACCATTGGAAAATGTTGTGTCTATCATCTCTAAGCCGGGTTTGTTTAACAGTATAACATAATCCTCAGAGGTGCTAACAATTCATCCTATCCTAGTGAGTGTACATACCTGAAAGGAAGGGTAAGTGCTACCATAAGGGATCTTTGTCAAGCTAACTTGCGATTTTTTTTAAGTCTGTCACAAATTACACCTTTGTGTGTTCCTTTTACATAACATATTTTTGAACCAATTTAAAATTGTGGACATTGCAGATTTTGTGAGTTACTGTCTTGAAAAAGTATTTACTCTGAACTAAGAATACTTACTTATTCTTTTATATTGCTCTACATGTTAATACTCTGTAACATGGCCTAGTTTAACATTGAAAGGGTGGCAGTTTTAAAATAGCCACCAGTGTGGTCTGTACCAAGTAGACTGGATGCTTGTCTGAAGGTCCTGCACAAGCACGTTGGCACACATGCAGTGTGCTTTACACATTTAGTTATTATGGTGCTTATATGTTTGTACAATTTATGTATTCATTTTTAAAATACATTAACTTAGCACTGTTCTGCTAGAGTAGAAGCTCTCTGAAAACTAGTATGTAATCCTTACTGGCATTGTCTCTACTCTGGTAGCCAGAGATGTCTTTCTCCTAAGACTGCTATGCAAAGCTAAATGAGCCAATAGCACACCTGAACTCATGCAGTTATATCATTTTATCAACAGACCTTTGTGCCCATGCTTTGCTGCATACCCCATGGGAGGGGTGCAGGGTGGTTCAGCAACTTGCCAAAGTTCCCAAAGCAATTTAGTGGAAGAAATAGGAAGAGAAACTGCAAATCTTTACTCTCCTCCACTGTATTTATCCTTTCAGGGTCTTGATGGGTGCAAAGTACCTGAAAGTCTGCTCACCTGGCTGAATTGTTTGTAGATATGCTGCTCACATACATCAGCAAATAAACCAGTTCTGCCAGAGGGGAGAATATTTTGAATATATGAATATTTTTCTGTCAGTAGTCTTTCTTTTACAACCATTACTCCCTCACCTTGGTGGACATTGTTACTGACTATTTCCTATTCTGGAATATTCCTATTTATTGGTCATAGCCTTATCTTTTCATCAAACTATGGAATGATTTTTCTGACAGTAAAAACTCAAGACAGCTATTACATTTTCATTTCCATGAAGGTCGTAGTATTTTCTAAGATTTTTTCTTTTCTGATGGATATCCTCTCAAAAGCGTTAATAGCAAAGTAAGTAATTTTCAAAAAATAATTCAGTTATAGCCTTGTACTTGCTTCCGTCAAAGTTGGAGATGAAATGGAAGCTGAAATTTGCTTTGTGCTCTCATGTTTCTTTATAGAGAAGACTCCTAGATGTGCCCCCATAGCAATCTGTATATAATTCCTGTGAAAGTACAATATGAAAGAAATAGTAACACTGGCTGTTCTCTTTCTTTTCTTCATCTTTTTTTTTCCTTACCATACAAGAGCACCATTTGTTCCAGAAGAACCTTACAATAGTATTAAGCATTATATTTTTCAAAAAGAAAGGAAGATGTATTTTATTTTAGACTTTGTAGAAAATCTTACTTGGTTGAAAATACAACACAGATTATTACTTTTTTTCTTTCTGCCCTCTAGTAATTCAGTTCAAAGGTGCTCCTTTGGGGAAATTACAGGGAGTTTACAGTGATGGTATCTCAGTTCATAGGTAGGATATTTTCACCTGCAATTCCCTCAGAGCTGTAGCTTTTGACCTCTGGCTACATCTATCAGTAGTGATGTGACAGTGACAGAATATTTTGCTAGATTTTGAATGATTCCTGGAGTTCACAACTTCTGTCCTTGGCAATAAAATGTAATACGACTGAGGTTCCCTTCCCCATGCCACAGCTTGTCCTGTAGAAAGTATCAATGAATAATTTTTAATTTGAGCCCTAAGGGGAAAAATCCCATTTTCAATTACTGTCGAACTGTTACGCCTAGTAATGATATTCCATTACTAATTTGTATTTACTGAAAAACAGGACTCACAGATCTATGTTTCAGGGCAGTTGTTTCTTATACACATTTTCCTTTATAAATCAAGAAGTCAATTAAATATGCTCATTTTTCATATTCTGACATTTTACAGATTTATGACACTATAGTATTTTCCTAGGAAACACTGAGGAAAATGTCTTTTTGAAAACCGCATTATTTATTTTCCCTTAAAAAATTTCTAACCATCTAATAATTTCAGTCATTCACCCTTGCAGTCTGATGACACTACTGTATACACCTCTGTAATCAGAGATTAAGCCAAGCATAATTGAGCATAATTTCTTTTTTCTAGGAAGACTTATAGAAAAAAAAAAAAGTGGAAAATTCTGAATGTAGTTGAATTGCATTTTTTCTTTTAACTTTTCTGTTATGCACTTGGAGAAAAGCAAACCTCAAAAGGAGATGGGGTTCTCAACAGCAACATTGATGGGGAAATTTTAAAAATCTAAATGTCAAAATATAGTTAATCTTTCATGACATACATGAAACATCTGTCTCTCTCTCTTCCAATATCCATCCTTCCCTAGCAATAAAGCCCAGTTTTCACTTCACATCTTCAATTTCCGGAGCAGAAAGTTTATTTTCTTCTAGGCTACATTAAAGATTGGGAAACTAGGATTTATCGGGGTAACCATTTTCATTAGAGGTAGGAAAGTGTTCATGTGTCTGTACAATAAAGTGTTAAGGTAGATTGACCACCCTGTATTATTTGGTCCAAAGCTGAAGTCCATAAATCCATGGTTGGTAGTTATCAACTGGTTCGGAAAGACAGTAAAATACACAGAATTATTATTAAAATTTTGATGACAAGAGACATTAGGTTTTGGCAAGAAATACTGTAGATTCATGCTAATTTTTCAAGAAATATTGTTATATACAGCTCTGGCTACACATATTTTAAGAAAGAACTTCAATCCAGACAGGCACAATGACTGAAAAATGGCAAGCCTATCACTCGAAAGAGTTTGTAAGAGTTTGTTTTGTTTAACAGAGTAAAAAGGAAAGGCCAAGAGGGCTGATTT
The DNA here is from genome assembly GCA_028565915.1 of Momotus momota. Lineage (NCBI taxonomy): Eukaryota > Metazoa > Chordata > Aves > Coraciiformes > Momotidae > Momotus > Momotus momota. The sequence continues at coordinate 144,803 of JAOXNV010024337.1, forward strand.
ATTCTGTAAGTGGGGAAAACACAAGAGAGGGAAAAGATCTGAAGCTAAAGGACAGTGCTAATGCTGTCGGCACAGTGTTACAAGGTAGAGAGGAAAATCAAAATATTTCTCATTTTTAGTGTAGGAAAGGCCTGGAATATCCTTTCAAGTCACATACTCAGATAGCCATTTCATTAATTTATTAACAGGTTTATATGATGTGAGTGTCCTTAATAAAAAAGACTAAATTCATTGACCCATGGAAGTCTATCCAAGCCTCCATTCCTACTGCATATCTTTCAGAAACCCATGCAATATTGCTTAGCTACTTGAGAAGCTCCCTTGTAAATTTGTTTTAGTGTTTAACTTTTTTCCAGTTAGGAAACTGCATTTTATTGCAGGGTTGAAATGTACACAGCCATTCACCCGTTGGACCTCACTATGCCATTAGCTGTAACATAAATTTTGGGGCTCTTGGACATCTTTTAGGCTTGTGACTCCCTGCTACAGTGATCGAGTCACCACTTTGCTGCCTGTGCAGTGAAGAGAGAAAACACTTTAGACACTGCCTCCTGTCTTATTCTCTATATCAGTTGTGTGACCCTTCTTTAAGTTCATTTCTGTAAATGTGGGTACAAGACTTAAATCTTTCTGGTTTACAGTGGCAAGATAGTTCTTTACTCCTATTTGCTATTCTAGGCTACTGTATTGAAAGTTAATGTTGAGGGGATTTTTCTTTCTGGTTCCATAAATCCTTCTGTGTTTCACTGCCTTCCAGAACAGAATCTCCTTTCCAGCAAGTAGAGTGTGTGCTTGTCCAGGAGCATCAACCTTCCACCTGGTTGCATTCGAAATAAATGAAATAAACCACATTTTGCTACGTTTTTATTTAATTAAGCAATGCAAATAGTGTTGTATAATGACATTCTCTCTTCATTATACAGTTGCCCATGAATCATTGTTATCACTTTTTATACACCCATATCTTACCAGCAAAGGATTTATGTTATCCTGTAGATAATATTATTGGTTAGTATTCAGTCAAGAATGGAGTCTCAGCTCCTAATTGGACACCCTAATTTCCAGTATCCTAAAATGTAGCTCATAATAGATACCTTTCTATGGATAAGAAATGTTAAAATTTGTCATTGAACCATCTTCTATGCCATCCATGTTGTCCACAGTCAGTTCCATATAAGACAGGTTTAAATCAAAACATTGTATTATTAGGACAAATAACTTGAAAAAAAAATACATGGAGACCTTTTAATGTAGCCATCTTTACCAACTATACCTGTCATCCTGTCAAAAACAGATAAGAAGCTTGCTTGACAAGACTCCCATTCCAGTACAGCATGGTGACTGGCATTAATAAGATTTTTGCTTCCAATTCTTTGTTGAAAGAACTGTGGATTAACCATTCTGTTATTTTGCATAGAATTAATGTTACAGGAATTCAGCTGTAGTTCCCTTGGTAATTTCTTTTATCCTTTTTAAGTGTTTGAACTACACTGGCAGAGCTCTAGTCCTTTGGAATTTCCTGCGTATAGGAGTTTCACTGTTAAGATGTCAGCATCTGTTATTACTAGAAACTACAGAAATGTTGCTATTTGTCATATAAACACTCCATAAAAGTCCACTTGTTTGAACCCAAAATAAAACACATTTTACTCTTGAATAAAAAAATTAAATATTTAAGGAGTAGTCTATCCTGCTCTTTAACAAATTAAATGTGATAAAAATAGCATAGGTATCCATAGTGATATATATAAAATTATGTATACTCATAACCATTTTTAGATGTAATTTTAATCTTTAAACAATCGATATATCTCTGAATCAATAATGTCTATGCAACTTTAGTGTCTTTCTAGTACAGTGCTATTCCTCCTCGCTTCCTACCCTTCATGAAACAATTTATGACGAGTAACATCTTCAACTCGTGCTACTCTTTAGGTTCCTAGCAGAAGTCTAGAGACGTATATGTTCCATAGCAGACCTTTACATTACAGCTGCTTTTAATACCACCACACTTTGTGTTCTTTATCTGAAATACACCTTTTGGGTGTTTTTGGGTCATAAAACAGTGATGTATTGTTACCATTTGGGTATTTTAAACAGCACACAGTCCATAATTTCAAAACCAAAGAAGTTTGCTTCTTGATAATGTGTGAATTATTGCATTCAGAAGCTGTGCTTATGAAAGTTTATGATATCTGAATGTATTTTGCTCAGAAACCTAAGAGATATTTAAGCACATTGCACCTCTCTCTGATGCTTGCTGATTTAGGGTAATTTACAACAAAGTTCTTTTGTTTATAAAACAGGTCTGGTTTGACATTTCTCTCTTGTTTCCATTTTTTGTTTTTCTTCTTGTGTTTTTTGTTCTTTTTGTTGTGTTTTTGTTTTGTTGTTTTTTTTAACAGGTGATTATCCAGCTCCTCGAGCTGTTCTAACTGGTCATGACCATGAAGTTGTCTGTGTGTCGGTCTGTGCAGAGCTGGGACTTGTTATCAGTGGTGCTAAAGGTCAGAAATGTTTTTATGATTTAAGTCTTAATGTTTTTAGAGCCTTTTTTAGTGGTACTTTTCAGTCTTCCCTCAAGCTACATATATTTTAATTATCCAAAGTCTGCTCTACTAAGATGTGTTGTAATTCCGGGGCAGCAGCTTACTCTGAATATTATTACTATCTGGACTAAAAAGGTTTAGGCACAAATTTTTAATGTTCTTTCCATCCATCAGCCTGTGCTACTATTTCCCCCATATCTGGAAGAGTAGTTCATAAAAATTTGTAGAATTATTCATAATGATATCTACAGGTTGAAGAAACCTGTTGAGAGACCTGTATTTAGGGGAGGGCCAGCTCTAAGTTCTCTACTCTGATTTTCATTGAATGTCAGTTTGTAGGACTGACCTCAGTCTCTTTGGCAAGAGAGGCAGAGTCAATTTTCTTGATTTTGGATCTGTGAACAGCATTTCATCCACTAGGGTTATTTTGTAGCAGATTCCAAATCATGAGGAGTTTATAGGTTTGTTGTTACATAGTCTTTAGAGTTTTTGAGCCATCTGTTCACACTTTATCTGTTACTTATCTATGGAATCCAGAATATCCAACAATTGCCAATACAAATGTTCAAAATACCTTTCTAAACCTGCAGCAGTCTCCTGTATAACTGGTAATGAATGTAAATAAAGCATCCACCTCAATGAGAGTTTGCCTCATCCTTCCTTATTGTGCTTCTCCATTTTACTTTTACTCTATTTTACTTGTGTCCACCTTTTCCTCTTAATTCCATGTCCAATTTTTTCCCCCACTACCCTTTCTCACTCAGCTTCTTAATTTGTCAAACTGCAAAACTTTCTCTTTTCCTTTCATATTTGCCTTCCCATCTTCCCTCTTGTCTCTTACTTTCTTTTGTGCTATGTTGTCTTTCTCTCTTCTTATTTCCTTTCTTCACATCATTCTTGTCCTTCCTGAAGGTTCTTCTTCCTTATATATTTTCCTATCTCATTTCCACTCCATTCCTACATCCACATCCAGCTCCTTGCTTTTGCTGTCTACAGCAATGCCTGTTTTATTCATCTCCATGAATATCCTTGTACTCCTTTTTAAAAGATTTGCTGCTTCTGAGAATAAGAAGGATGTGATGCTTATTCTGCCTGCTTTCGCTCACAGCTGAACTCCTGGGTTATCATCTTTTATACTGCCTTGGAGCTCAACATTTATTTTCAAAGCTGAGTGTGAAACTTTTGAGTAAAAGCATTTTTAACAGGAAATCCTAATGGGTCATTAACTCTCATAATGACATACTACATAACAGTCATAGGTGAAGTCAAGACATTTATTAAAAAAATGGACAATGATGCTGAACCTAAAGGGTTTTTTTCTTGCAGTACTGCTATTTCTTATATTTTAAGGCAGCTTTATACACTCTTACTGCTGTAATGGTATACCCTTTCCAACTACCTATTTGCTAATTTCCACTTATTAAAATATCTGTAATCTGTATTCAGTTATCTTCTGCTTCATTAAGTATATGATGCTTTGGTAACTTGTATATTTTCAGAGGTAAAGGCTGCTGGAGGACCAAAGACAAACACAGAATATGTTTTTAATTGATTAAGAGAAATAAGAGACCCAGTCTGTCCTGAGTTACCCTTGTGTTCTTCCTCTTCAAACTCTAGTCTGTGTAGAAATGCAGAAAGACAATACGTTTTTTATTGCTGGTTTCCAGCAGATGCCTGTTTTAAAGCTGCTTCTTCAGTTTCTGTCCTTTCCAGTCCCTTTCTAGGTTCTTAGATTGCAATTCATGGCAGTTCAGCCTTGCGCCTTGCTCTGCTGTCCTGCCTGAGTGCTGCCTGTGCACCCTGCTGGGGAGCCTGTCCCTCGGGAGCTGACTGTGACACTGCGATAACATGCACAGCTCTTGAGAACCTACCGAGGCAGGGAGACAGCACATATAGGACTCCTCTGAGAAAAATCCTGTGCATCAGGTTGATACTTGCACGTTCTTATCCAACAAACCCCAAAAAGGAGCGGTCAGCCTCTATGTTTTTACAGTAGCATCCTAAATCAGATTTTCTTTGTGCCTTTTCATGTCCGTGACCACTCATCTACGAAGGTATTACACTTTTCTTTTTAAAATTCTAACATAGTCGTTATTCTAAAGGTGGAGGCATCACTTCTTACAGCATTCAGTATTTCCAAAGCCAAAGCTCAACTATTTTAGAAAATAAACTAATTCCGTTGCAGTCAAATCCCATGAACCAAGTCAGACTTGAGGTCTCTCCGCAAAAAGCTTTATGCAAACACAGTTAAAAACCTGTACCAGAGATAAATGCACTGTTGCTGTGATTCATTCTACCTGGGCAAACACAGCTGCTATGTGAGCTTCAGAGAAGTTAGAAGGGTTTAACGTGTGGTGACCAAGTCTGCCAGTATGAATTTACTTTCAGAGTCATGAGCCAGTTGTATAAGGAAGAGATTACTCTCCTGTCCAGGAGCATCCTGTGATTCATAAAAGAAAACATTTAGAATTTACCATGACTCATTACATTTATCACAGAAGAGACTTTTTTTCTTAGTAGGAATACAGATCTCACTTTCGAAAGATCTTTTCTCATAAATCTTGACATGAAAATAGCCTAGTTGTGTGTGTCTTAAAATGTACATTGTAGATTTCATAGCTGTTTTTTTCTTTCATCAGCAGTAATAAAAAGACATTAAAATCTCATACTAATATCTCTCTGGAGTAAATGCAGTTATAGTCTGGTCTCCTTAAAGCTCTTATAGTCCAGATATCATAATAACTCCGTTGGCTGTCAGATGACTCCCATTATTAAAACAATTCAGGACTGAAATCTATGCATATAATGTAGACATTGGGGGAGAGGACCTACAGGAACTGCCATTGTCTATGGGAGAAATATGCAGTGATACGATTATATGCCCTCTGGGAGTTGCTGCTACTAGTCACTGATAGGGTCCCATCTGTTTAATGTGAATGAGCAGGCTAAAAAGGGTTGATGTTGTTGGAGAAAAGCAGGAAAACTGAGGCTTCTGAATGCTTCAAAGGAGGAGAGAATATTTTAGAAGATAAATCAAGGAAAACTCCTACCAGTTTAAATAAATAGTAAGCTACCACTTTTAGGCGTGTTGCATCTATTTTCTTAATATGCTAGCTCTTGCATTTCCTTTCCTGTTGCGTATTTCAAATTCTTTAAGCAAATATTGCATCTTTTTATATCTATGCAGGACTAGTGTGATATAAATGTGTATTATGCATTGCTTTTGTACACAGCATATATAGTTTGTTTAAGCAGCAAATATATGATGTATTATGTTTTCATATACAGAAGGTCCTTGCCTGGTACACACAATTACAGGAGATTTGCTGAGAGCCCTGGAAGGAACCGAAAACTGCTTGTATCCTCGCTTAATTTCAGTATCTAGTGAAGGTCACTGCATCATCTACTATGAACGAGGACGGTTCAGCAATTTCAGCATTAATGGCAAACTCTTAGCTCAGATGGAGATCAATGATTCAACTAGGGTAAATCTAAATGCAAACAAACATTTGTGTGTCTCACCTTTATGAAAACAAATTGAATTTCTTTGCCATTAAAGGAAATCACATATGTAAAATTGCCACCTCCTGGTTAAGTCATATTCAAACACAGATCCTCTCGTCTCCGTGTCCAAATGCAAAAATGCACTTGAGCTTTTCCAGAATAAATAAGAACTAATTGTTTATGATCCCACATAATTCCTGAAATTTTTCTTTGGAATTAAATTTCAGTGGGAAATATGCCTTTTCTTTTAAATGTGTTTTTAATATGCCTGTTTTCAAAATAGGTTTTAAAAACAAAATGCTCTGAAATGAGTCCATTCTTCATTTATTAGTCAAGACATGAATTCGTGCCTTCAGGGCTCTGCTCTGTCACTAGCACTTGAAGCGGCATTAGGAATGCAGAATGCTGCTCTGCTTTAGGTGTTAGTGATGGCACCGAGTATTGTAGGACAAACACTGAAATGTTATGTGCTGAACTCAAGTTTCAGCAGATTCAGTTAAAGAGCTTTTAGATTATATGTCATGTTTTAAACCATACAATTGTTTTATTTAAAATATGGAGATCCAAAATTTGTTGGTTTATTTTTCGACTGGGGAGAAAGAGGAGTGGGAGCCTTTTTCTTCAAAGTGCGCAGAACAAAAGAAAAGCTTATAAGTTGATTAATTTTTTGTAATATTGGTCCATTTCCATAAAAACTAACTGCATGCTTGCCTTTGTCTTTTTCTCCTAAAGGCCATCCTCCTGAGCAGTGATGGGCAGAACCTGGTGACAGGGGGAGACAATGGTGTAGTGGAAGTATGGCAGGCCTGTGACTTCAAGCAGCTCTATATTTACCCTGGCTGTGATGCTGGCATAAGAGCAATGGATTTATCTCATGATCAGAGGTGAATGTGTTGTTAGTGTTTTGTGTAAATAGCGAAGTTGCACAAAGTGTACGTCTCCATAACCTTTAAGATAACGAATTTGTGATGTGCAGTCATTAACTGGATACGGTACAAAACCATTACCCCAGTTGTTACGTAGTTGATTTATTTGACTCAGCATTTTTACTGATTCTTGAATCTCATAGCCCAAGTGCTTAACATTAAGGCGAGGTCTTATATCATTGAACTCAGTAAGCCAGAGACTCAGCTAACAAAATATGAGTGAAATTACATTAGCTTAAGAACACAGGACTAGTCAGGCTGGATTGAAATGCAATAGGGCCTATTAACCAATGTCTTAAAGCCAATTACAAAAGTTTGTGGTACATTTCTGATTTTTAGCTATGTAGAACTTGAGAACTTCTTGGGATTGCATCTAGATTGTAGTGTGCAATATTACAAATAGATCTATCCACCAGGAGTGAGTGTGGTCCTTTTCTTTGACCTTCCTGAGTAATAGAGATGCAGTGTACAAGCCTAGATTTTTGCAGTTCCTGCTGTAGCCCTGAAGGGCACACTGTAAATGTAAAAGATATAGGATCTTGGTCCCTCGGTCTTCTATTGTAATGTGATTATAATGTAAACCTATATGTTGCATTAGTTTTGCAATTCCTACTAATATGCAAGCTCATGACATGCAAAAAGTTCATAGGGTATTAGAAAAAACATACAACATTCATTTCAGTTCAGTTTTCTTACACTTTTCAGGATTCCTATGCAATGTACCTATTATGTAAAGCAACAAAATCGCTTACAAACAAAATACATAATTTTCTCATGTATGAGTAGAAGACTAGAAACAAGATTTTTCTCTCAACTGAAACTAACTTACTGGAAGAGGCCTATTCACTTCTGGAACTTTGCCAGTTCATGCATACAGTATTGTGCTCTGTTCAGAGATTTATTTACACTGCAAGAATTTTCAGCTAGCCCGTTTTCTCTCTCCCTTATTGTAATACCAGTCTGGGAAGCCCAAGCTGTGCAAAGTGCTTTAAGTACCTGCTTAGCTTTAGTCACATAATTAAGCAGAGAATGGCTTTTGTATGTTTTGATAGAAGTAGCAATAAATACCTAATCCAATTTTAAAACTCAGCTACTAGAATTAGAGGTTATGTGATAACCGGAAAATCACCTCAACTGTTGCCACCAGAACAATGTAAATATTGAGCTACATTTCAATATGAAGCTTTTTAGGAATACCAAGATGTGATGAGCTTATAATTAAGGGATCAAATCAGTTGTATTTGCAGAGGCATCTCATTCACTCCAGGAGGCCCTAGGATATCCAGCTGACCCTAGCTGCAGCCCCAAGTGCGGAGCGCTCCACAGGCCCTATTTCCCAGCTGCCTGCCAGCATGGACATGTCAGCCATTCTGGGGCGCCTCCAGTGGCATGAGGTGCCTAAAATTAGGCAGCTGGATTCTAAAGCACCTGAATGAAGGTGTTTTGGCATAGATGTCTTCATGTGAGCTATGGGAATAAGCCCCTATAATAACCATGGCGATTTACTTGCTACAGCCTGTGAAGTCTAGAGGACAATTAAGCTCACATGCCCAGTGACCTGTAGAGAGTTGGTCTCAGGCTGCACTGAGGGTGCTGATTAAGACCTAATTAGATTGCCTACCAATAAGCAGTTAGCACTGTTTGAGATACCTTGGAGGTCTGAGGTGCCTACCTGGGGTGGTACATATAACAGAGGACCTAGTGAAGACACCCGTGCTTCTGGAGAGGCAGCTGGAGGCAAGGCAGGGTATGCAAGCGCATTTCAAATGGCGTGATGCTTTTACCTATGAGAAGGCAACTGAATGGACCTCTAGATCACCCTTGACCGTAATGGGAACATGGAAATTTAGCTCATATGTCAACATTGAAAGGTAGTGTTCTCCATCGCAAACTGAATCCCACCTGTGTGATCTTAATCTTCAGATTAAGCTGAACCTTAATCTTCAGTGTTGCATAAAGTGCCTTGTTCTTTTCCCTTTTATACTGTTTATAGTAAACCATTGCTTGGGAAAGTAAAAGAGGATTAACAGGACCAAATTTTTATCTTTTTCAGAACTCTGATTACTGGCATGGCTTCTGGCAGCATCGTAGCTTTTAATATAGATTTTAACCGATGGCATTATGAACATCAGAACAGATACTGAATTGGAATGAAGAAC